>JAPQWV010000021.1:12760000-12967500 GCA_027422505.1 Craterostigma plantagineum | reverse complement strand
TATTACGTACCAAGATAAGTACTGAAACCGTACCGAGTTTATTACATCTTTTTGGAATGCCAAAAACTTTCTTTGCGTCAGAACTTTCTCTCTGTGTCAGAGTTTCATCTACCGTTAAGATATGTCAGAGACCAATAATACTGATCTCGTTCCTCACTTTTTTTACACCTTTAGTGCAATTACCAGTTCTTAATGGGTTTATCGTACCATTTTGTTGGTGTGTATTGTACCTTATACACACAATTACTGTATCTTGTTTATCATTGTTAACGTACCTAAAATTTCAGGCATAAGAACATATAGTAATTGTTGTCAGAATACATCCAACATTACACGATCAAGCACAAAATCTCTCAACATGACAAGACAAGCTAATTCTACACAATATTTAACAAATAATTCTAACCTTCAAACATATAAACAACATCCAACCCATAATATCACACTAATTTGCATCATCTTCATCCTTTCCCTCAAACATATAAAGAATCTCTCACTTCCTATGACTATCGCTCACCAACAACCTCATCACTCCCTCACGCGTTCAGTCCTCGTCATTTCATCATCACCAATCTCTTCGAAACTCCCCGCCTCATATCTCAAATACACAACTAAATAAACGAAGAAAATCATTAGAACGAAACTATATAAATTATTCAATGAAGGAAAATGAAAACTACAACGCAACATTATCATTATGTTCAAACAGTACCAATCCACAATAACTTTCTGTACCACTATAACTCATTTACAGTTCTAAATTTGAAAGCAAGATGTACCAAAAATAAACACATTGCGTATCAAAAATGATAATCATAATATCTACTTGAAAACCTAAATTACAACAGAAATGATAAAAAGAAAGACTCGGTTTAAACTTCAAAATTCCATAACTCAGTGACCACCCCCCCCCCCCCCCAAATTAAGCATAAAACCCAATAATCAAAATCTAATAACTAAAATCCGGACCTAATAACCATAAGTAAATAAACGAATGCTAACGCAAAAAAAAAAAAAAAAAAAAAACTATTTGGTTCAGAAAATTTAGGTCAAACGATTTGAAACAATAACGTCGCATATCGGAATTGAACGAGAGAGAAGATCATAAATCGTTCCTTGGAGGTGAAGATTTTTCATGGGTGTTCGATTTGGGCGTTCAATTTGGGAGGTCTTCGTTCGATTTGGTCTATGTATATTTCTATTTGAGTGTATTGGTTTGTTCTTCGTTGGATTTAATTATATTTTCCTTTTTATTATTATTTAAACTTAAAATCCTGGTAAAATTGTAATTATATAAGTTATAAGGGTTATTTTTGTGCAATTGATCCTTAAGTGATAGGAATGTTTTCATTTGGTCCTTAACTGATAAAGGACAACGGAGTTAGTTGAAAGAAAACTTTGTAGATGGGTATTTAAGTGAAGTTGTCCACTTAATTAATCAAATTTATTTTGTTCTTTTCCTTTATAAAAAGGAAAAGAAATAAATCTCAAATCTAAAACCTCTCCAGCTTATTATGTCCCACGGAGGCTTACGTGACTTAATCTGATGCTGTTGGTTTAATCTAACGGTGAACGTCGCTAGACTACCTAATAGCGTGCGCGTATCGCACACCCGATCGTACCATTCAAATGGAGCATTGTGAACATTCTTCACGCTACGCTGTAATTTGATTTAGCTCTCGACCTCATTTCCTGGAAAATCTTCTGACAAACGAAGCGGAGAAATAGTAAGCAGTTTTTTTTACTTCGGATTGTGATGTCGATCTCTGTTATCTGATTCGTTAGCGATTATTTGAGGAAGATTTGTTTGTGCTTGGCGATCAGCTTCTCTTTTTTGAGTTGATTGAGAGCTTATTAGAATCTGTTTTCTTCCATCTGAATTGAGGTTACTAGTCTGCCGAAAGAGTGCTCATCGAAATGATCCCTTGGACTGAGGGATTTTTGTTTTTTCTCTTTACCTGAAGCAAAAGATTTTTATTTCTCTTCATCAACCTGAAAACGAGTGATGCGATAATGCGATGATGCATAGTCCAAGATGGTCAACAGTTGACTACGAATTGACATTGCAGAATTCGTTTCATTTCGATTGTCCTGAATATGTTGGCTTTTGGATTAACTCTCGTGAAAATGGAAGGGCTTTGTATTTGGAAAATTGTGTAATGGTTCACTATTCATTACCGAAAAAACTAGCATGGATTATCTTTAGCTTGAGCTAACTTAGTTTTGTGATTTTACCATTTAGGCAAACCCGGCGCCGGGTATGGCTGTGCACGACGATTGCAAGCTAAGGTTCTTAGAACTGAAGGCCAAAAGGACTCATCGTTTCATCATCTTCAAGATAGACGAAAACAGAAGCAGGTGATTGTTGAAAAGGTCGGCGAGCCTAATCTGACCTACGATGACTTCGCCGCTAGTCTTCCCAACGACGACTGTCGCTACGCCATCTTTGATTCCGAGTTCCTCACAGCAGAAATGTTCCCAAAAGCAGGATTTTCTTCATTGCTTGGTACTGCTGTTGGTGTTATTGTTTTTCTTTTTACATTTTCTTGTTCGTAATTAGGTCGCCTGATACTTCAAGGATCAGAAACAAGATGATTTACGCTAGCTCGAAGGACAGGTTTAAGAGGGAGCGCGATGGAATTCAAGTCGAGCTACAAGCAACAGATCCAACCGAGATGGGCCTCGACGTCATTAATGTTGTTTGTTTTTTTTTTTAAATAAGAATTGGGAGGTGTTGAACGGGTATGTGCACTGGCAACAAGTGAAGAAAATGCTTTGCTCTCTGACACACTCCTCTCTTTTCTACTGATAATACATGCATCGTAGTATAACTTTTCTTTTTCCTTTGTGTCTATTGATAACACTTGCATGCTATGTTATTTATAATATTACCTAACCAAATAAAGACAAGAAAGAAAAATCAAGCAAATCTCTTTCGTTTTTTTTTTCTTTGATCGGATCTTCCTTGGAAGATTTTTCTCTATGCGCATGGATTTCTTTCGGCGGAGCAGACTTTTGTTGTTCTTCTTTTGGGTCTTTTTAAAAAATAGTCTTTGACTCGGTCAGCTTTTAAAAAATGGCCTCGTCGATTCTACCTTTTAAAAAATAGCCTTCAATTTAAGGATATTTCCGTCTTTTTACAAGTGGTTCTCATGCTTTAATAAGTCGTGGGTTCAAATCCCCAATTTTTTTTTTTTAATATGTAGCACGGGACCTGTGCTACAGCACAGGTCCCTTGCTATATATCACAGGTCCCATGAAGCACGGGACCTGTACTATACAGCACAGGTCCCGTGCTGTATAGTACAGGTCTCTTGCTTCATGGGACCTGTGCTGTATAGTACAGGTCCCGTGCTATATATAAAAAAATAAAATGTTGGGGATTTGAACCCACGACCTATTACTTGAACGTCCGACTACACAACCACTGGACTGACACCCACCCGCCCAACCAAACGCGATTCTCATTTAACATATTGATTTTTAACGTGGGCACGATTAGTAAGGGCAGTATAGTCATTTTACATTTGAAGGCTATTTTTTTAAAGTTGACCGAGTCAAAGGCTATTTACTTAAAAAACCCCTTTTTTTTCTTCTTCTTCTTCAGATTTTCCTTCCTAAAAATCTGGCTATTGAGATTAATTGTCAACAAATTCCTCCCTTAATCTCAATGCCTTCTTGTCTCTCATTCCGAGTATTTTTTCAGATTGTCGAACGTACTCGTCGGTAGCGGTTTAGTAAAAATATCTGCAACTTGATCCGAACTCGCAATGTGTACCATCTTCACTACTCCATTTTTTACGTGTTCCCGAATAAAATGAAATTGCGCATCAATATGTTTGCTTCTCTCGTGATGAACTGGATTTTTCGCCAACTCGATCGCTGACTTATTGTCGACTCGAATTTCGGTTGGCTCATCTTGTCTA
The DNA here is from genome assembly GCA_027422505.1 of Craterostigma plantagineum. Taxonomy (NCBI): domain Eukaryota; kingdom Viridiplantae; phylum Streptophyta; class Magnoliopsida; order Lamiales; family Linderniaceae; genus Craterostigma; species Craterostigma plantagineum. Next base: position 12,963,574 of record JAPQWV010000021.1, on the reverse strand, counting down.
AGATTCAACTCGAGCAATAAATTTCTCAGCCAGATAGCGTGACAGACGCACCACGATGCTGCCACATATTCTGTTTCGCAGGTTGATAGAGTTACGATCGGTTGTTTTTTTGATAACCAGGTGAATGCCGTATTCCTAAGATAAAATACGTAGCCGCCAGTGCTTCTTCGATCATCAATATCTCCGCACCAGTCGCTGTCAGAATATTCGACTAATTTGCAGTCGCTCGCCTTTGGATAAAATAGTCCGAGCGATTGTGTTCCTCGGATGTATCGTAATATCCTCTTGATCGCCTTCAGATGTGACTGCCTCGGATCTTCCATATAACGGCTAACAACTCCAACGTTGTATGCGATATCGGGTCTCGTGCAGGTTAAGTATCGCAGACTGCCCACGAGACTTCGATAATCCGTCGTATTCACTCCTTGTCCTCCCTCAAACTTGGACAGTTTTGTTCCAAGTTCCATCGGTGTCGCTACCGGGTTGCTCTCCTCCATTTTATTTTCTTTAATATTGCCTTCGCATACGCTTCTTGCGACACAAAAATTCCCGTGCTTCTTTGCTCGACTTCGAGACCGAGAAAATATTTCATCAGTCCCAAGTCCGTCATCTCGAATTCCTTCGTCATCGCCTTCTTGAAGTCGTTGACTATTTTCTCACTGCTTCCCATGAAAATAAGGTCATCGACATAGAGGGCGACGATGATCATTTCCTTTCCTTCTCGTTTGACGTAGAGGGCGTGCTCGAACGGATATTGCTCGAACTTGTTCCTTTTGAAATATCCGTCGATCCGGGTGTTCCATGCTCGCGGCGCTTGCTTTAGCCCGTAAAGCGCCTTTTTTAATTTTAGCACTTTGCCCTCTTCTCTCGATTTTGAGTGGTTTGCGAAAGCTGCATAATCGGGAAACATTCAGGTTGATTTGCATGCTCGATATTCTGCCCGTAAAGCGCCTTCAGGTTGAGTTTGAACATTCGGTTCCTTTCCATCTCGACCGGCGCGATCATTCTTCCGTCTTTGTTTCTTAGTTGTAATGAGCGGTCCTTCATGAACACTGAACATCCTTTTTTCGAGCAACTGCACCATGCTTAAGATGTTCTTCTTCAAGTCGGGTACGAAATATACGTCCTCGACCGATCCCTGTTTGCCATCATTTTGAGAGAAACAGATTTTTCCTGGGCCTTTGACTTTAGAAAATACACCCGCGGATATTGCGTACAACAAAATCCACAGAAAAATTGCGGAGGAGGTAACATTTAAATTCGAAAATGTGTTCGTAAAAAAAGATGCGGAGCAGTACAAAATTATGTCAATAGAGGTGGTAAATAAGGAGTTTGTTAAGAAGCGAGAAGAAGCCGACAATCACATTTTTAACGACGAGGTGATGAGCTTGAAGGACTACATCACAGGGGTAAAAGAAAAATACGAGGATATTTATTACATCGCCGAAGAACCGAACCGAAGGGCAAATACGGTCCAAGAAGGAAAGATGATGGTCGAGCACGATCGAAGAAGCAAACGGACAGTGAAATCACGTATTGATGGTACGGAAGCGAAAAAGGCTTATAACACAGTTCGACAGGTAAGTACTGAAGCGAAGTGCTCGAAGACCTTTGTTGATAGCAAGTGGCGAGCCGCAACATACGACAAACGAAAAAGAGTTAAGTTTAAAGAGAATCGAAAGACAAAAGAAGCATTGAGTTTAAGGGGGAGATTTGTTGAATAAACTCAATGTAGGTCCAAGAGAGAAAAATAAAATATAATGATTAACAAATGGAGCAGCTAAATTAGAAAGCAAGGTGAAGAAGCAGTCGAAATAGACAAACATGTTTTACATGTTTTTGGAAGATATGATAGAGTCAACAAACAAGCCGTAATACTGATACGCGTATGTTATCTTTAGTCCGAGCGTTTATATTAGGTCCTTTCTTATCATGTAGTATTATATATGTGTGTATCATGTACTAAGAGAAATATAGGGTGAGAGAAAAAGGAGAACATCTAGTAATGGGTGGAAGAAGGCATGTTGCCTAGTGTGCATCAGAAATAGAACGCAGAAAATAAAATTCTTCCTCTGTTAAAAATATTGTTCTCTTCTCACACACCAAAATATTCGATCCTCCTCACATATACACAAAAATATAAATAACAATTAAGAGCCGTGCCAGTTAAGCGTAAGCGTTTCTATGGAGCTATTTATATATATTGAGATGTGATAGCAAATATGGCGCGTAGGTCGTCTAGTTACCAATACAATCCAACGCCATATGAAATTTCACCGTGGCTATGCTACTCTATGACATATATACTAAGTTCTATCTCATAAGCCTGGGAATATTATGTTATCTGGGGGGGTTTATTTTTCATTGCATTGGAACTTAAGTACGATGAATAGTGTGTTGTTGTCTATACAACACACAGTTTTCACCTCTTACATATAGCATAACAGTTAACACGCACCATTATAACACACTAGAATAGGCACACCATTATTCTTGTTCAGATACACCTGAACCCATCTAAAGTAACCTGCAAATTCTTAGCCGTCGATTCGTCACAAATTGGCCACACATTTCGTCTTTGGGCTCTCGGAAATCGACTCGCCATGTTGGATAACAAGCAAAGAACTCGTTATTCCGTGGCCCGACGAAGCTAACAATCCACCGATAGGCCCCAACTCTTGGTACTCGGCTTGTGCTGCACCTTCCGCCAACTCGACGGCAATGTCATGCACAAATCGACCTTTTCCCACCACCATGAGATCGAATTCTCCGCTCTTCCCCATTGCTAGCAGCTCGTCGAGCAAATTCCCTGTTTTCTTCTCTACGTACCCCACGACATCCCCCCACCTCCGTCTGAAATCCATCACGGCCTCTTCGTCGAGCTCCTATTCGTTCAATTGTTTCATCAAGATTTCATAGGTATATACTATATATGTAATCCCCTCGTGCAAAACTAAAACATCAAAAAGTACTTAAATATACCTGTTCGTGTTTTTCACCCGTAGAGGCGAGGGTTATCTTGTGCTCGAACTGGTGCCCTATTTGGCCGCCGGACAAGGAATACCTCATCACGCTAATCCTCATCCTGGGATTATCCGCCATGAGACCCGCCGAGCGTAGAGCCTCGCGACTGTCGGGTCCGCCGAGAAAGACGACGCACACCCTCTTCGTCGGCACGAGGTGGTCGCCCTCACTTGAGCCGGCCTCGGGGCTCAAACCTAACCCGCGGTCTACTAGCACGGCCACGGAGCACCGAGCCTCCCTAAGGACCCTCTCGTTGACTCCCCTCCACCCTTGACCTAGGTTGATGTCCAACATTTCCTGATTATCCTCCCTCTTTCTCTGCCTGTGGAACGGCAAAATCACCATCTCGGCCCCCTTCGTCCTTGCCACGTGGCATATGTCCACGTGCATCGTCGCGAGCGTCGAGACCGAGGTGGCCGTCCTAACGCAGATGGGCGCCCGTCGGTGGTGGTGGTGGTGGTGGGATCTGAAAGCAGCCGCCACGTGCTCGTCGAAGCCTCCGCCGGCGCAGAAGCGGCCCACACACGGGAGCCCGTTCTTACGGGTCCTTAGGGCCATGACTATGGAGGACGAGCGGTCGGTTAGTTCGATTAGGCGCATTACGTAGAGGTTCGTCCTCGTCGTCACTGCGGTGTAAGAGTCGACGAGGCTCGTAATGGACGGGAGCTCAGGATGTCCCCTGATGCATGCAACGATGCGGAGGGTTGAGGTGGAGGCCTTCTTGGCTTTTGATGGAGGTTCGTGGCTATCGTCGATCTCACCGGGGGCGGGCTTGTATATCATCATCACGGTTGGGGTTGTTATGAAGGTGGTGAATAGGGCCATGATGACCAAGATGGCAAACATCTCGTCGTCGAGAACCTGTTTTATGAGTACACTATTTATTGTATTACCCGTGCCACTTGAAAAAAACATCCTGGATCAAGAACTAGTTTTGTCTTATTTTTGTCTTTAATTTTGTCTTCCCTCTGGATGGTTGATTTTACCCCAGAGGGAGCATTTGAGTTCTTTAATCATGAATGGATTATCAATATCCTGAATGTATTATCTCATACCTTCTTTTCCCTTCCAATGTTGAGCACAATAAGTTCCACCAGGCCTTTGGTGTTCATCAACACGCCAAGTGCTAGCGATTCTCTCATGGGAATTGTGCACCACACTGCCACCACGAACGTCCCTATGATCTTCCCAGCACAAGCCGTCGATATGACCAAGGCCAGGAGTCCCCAGGCCTCGCTTCCTCTGATATTTGAAATGTCGGTCTTGAGGCCGTTCGATGCAAAGTAGAGCGGGAGCAACAACCCATAGACAAAATCCTCGATCCCGCCCCTTAATTTTTCGCCGAATTCGTCGTTGTGCGGGATGATTAATCCGAATATGAAGGCCCCGAAGATGGCGTGTATTCCTATCATGTCGGTCAAGAATCCTGACAGCATTACTCCAGCTAGGGTTACCACCATGTAGGAAGATCCTCCGACGACATCGTGTGAGGCACACCTGCGAGAGAAATTATGCGAGAACAAGCTTGTAGGAAATTAAGAAAAGAATCTGACTACTTTTTGGTCTTGTAAGTTAGGGGTGGTAGTTTCAGGACATCTAACCAAGGTTTGCATAACACACTCAATTTTAAATAGAATTAATTTAAGGACTCGATGCGGTCGAAACGTAATTTTATCCTTAAATTGCTTCAATTGAAAGTTTATCAAAGTGTAAATCCTATAAATAACTTAACTTTTCTTAAACTGTCTTGTACGATTTATTCGAAATAAACAACTCCGATGCCACATAGGATTTATCACAAAATTATTCGGCATGTGCAGATCACGCCTCGACGTTCCAATAAAAAATTATATTTCCGACGCATTGTCTACTTAATCAGTTCAGTACTTAAATCGATCCAATGTTTATAGTCAGTACCATGAAATTGCAAAATCTTATATTGGGTGTCCTGTCACCTAACTTACCTGACGAAAAAAGTAGTTAACTGATCTACCATATTAGGGTTGTCAATGGGCGGGGATTCCCCGTCCCCGCGGGGATCCGCCCAAAATAGGACGGGGAATCCCCGCTACTCTACCCGCGCGGGGCGGGGACGGGAGAACATTTTTCCCCGCGGATATCCCCGCCCCGTCCCGGATAATAAAAGTAATATATTATATTCAATTAATATTATTATGAGATAAACAATATTAAAATATACTTTGGAAATATTAAAATAATATAAATATGATTAAAATATAGTTTAAATAATATAAATAATATTAAAATGTGGTTTAACTAATATAATTTTAAGATATATTTTAAATTATTTTAAAATAATATAAATTGAACATTTTTTGTAAAATAGTGACGGGGCGGGGAATCCCGGTGGGGCGGGGACAATTCCATCCCCGTTTGCCGCGTGGGGACAGGGACGGGGATTAGATCCCCGCCCCGTTGACAAGCCTACTAGAGTTTAACATACGAGAAGCATTCACTCACCTCCGAACTATGATTTGCATAGCGGGTCGGACGATCAAAACCATGAAGAGCACGCAACCCAAACCCGAGGCGAGCACCCAGACTGGGGCCAGTGCGGTTCCCTCCGAGCCGCTCGCCAGGGCAACCGCCAGCGCGAAAAGAACCCACGCCACGACGTCGTTAAGAGCCGCCACGGCCATCGCCAGCTCTCCCACTCCCGTGGTGAGAAGTTTGAGCTCCGCCAGTATCCGAGCGAGCACTGGGAAGGCCGTGATCGACAGTGAAATGCCGATGAAAACGACGCTCGCCACACGAGGTGGCATGCCTAGGCTTTTGTCCAGGATAGAAGCTAGCCCGAGCCCCAATATAAATGGCAGGGAAATGCTGGCTATGGCTATGAGTAAAGCTCTTTTCCCCGTACGTCGTATGGAGCTCACGTCGAGCTCTAGCCCGACGAGGAATATGAAGAAGATTAGCCCCACGTTGGCCACGGACTCTAATATGGCAGTGCTCCACGGCGGGAATATGATGCCCATGTATTTCTTGTTTCGGCCCAGTGCCGACGGCCCGAGGACGATTCCGCCCTTGCAATTTGATACACAAAATTCGGCCCAAATCATTCTTTTTCAAGAAACAAGAAAGAAAAGTGCATACTATGAGTTATAGCATAACGTACTAATATCTCGGCGACGACGTTGGGCTGTCTTAACGGTTTGAGGAAGAAGGCGACGGCGCGGCTCGTGAGAATGACTAAGATTGTTTGAATAATTAACAAAGGAAAAGCATATTGGAGAGGATTTTCTCCTTGCCATATGCCGTCCGATGTTGTCTTTACCGAAGACACGTTAAACGCCATTGATGAACGCAAAGACAAATTCTTGCTCGATTTTTTTTGTCAGCGATCGATCGTCTTAAATATTTGAACCTAAGCAACAAAATACATGCGTATATATAAGAACTTAGTGGAATTAAATGGGTGTGAGTGAGTGCATGTCCCTAGTGATGGTTCATGATTTTGTTTCGAATTATTATTGGGATAAAGGTATAATTCATTTTAAGTGGGTCGTTTTTTTTTTCTTTTAAAATAGAATAAGTGCATTTATCTTTCGTTATCTTTAGTTCTTATTCGACCCTTGGGCTGCAGTAAGCATCATTGAAATAGCGATCAAGAATCAAATTATTGGTAGAATCTCGTATGGGGTGTTTGTTTCTGGTGATCTAGCATAACGGTGATACTCACATCACCGCAATGTAAGTATCACCGTGATGTGGATCAATATGATATATCATTATTGTAGTTGTTTTGGGGTGATATTTCATTCCGTATTCAAGGTGATATTGAAATATTATGTTTGATTAATCACGGTGATGTGTGGGGTAATACTGCATAAATGACATATTTAACACTACGTATGTCACATAAGTAATTTGAATTAATATGTTTATGTTGAGATGATATTTCACGTAATAATGATCAATGTTTTAGTATCGAGTTTAAAATTTTTTTAAGCATTAATTATAAGTATATTATATAATTATCAATATTATTTTATATTTTTAAGTATTACTTTGTTTTAAAGATTAAACATAGTTAGTTATATAATTTGAAATGTGAATAAGGTTATATAAGGAATATGTTAAAATATCATGGGTAATATTGTCCAAATAAAAATTTCAAATATCACCTCATCACCGTAATGTTGGATCACATAGCTTTTGGGGGGTGATCTAAAAGTTGAAATATCACCCCAATTTGATCAACTAGGTGATCATTCATTACGGTGATGACTCATCACCTACGAAAAACAAACACAGCGATAAGGGGGTGATGTGAAGATCACGGTGATGTTTTGGAGAATCACCTCAAAACAAACAACCCCTATAAGTTTAAGCTTGAAAGGGCCGTGTATACCATATTTTAATTTTATTTTTTTCAATATGTATTTTCATGTTTAAACTCATTTCTTTCTTATTCAGCATTACCATAGCAGTAAAATTCATACTATGACCTCTTGGATGACCCGAATTATGTTAAATCACCAGCTTAAAGTTGAAGGAAATATATTATACTGTAGTTTATTTATTTTACTTTCAACGCGGATACCACTTAGCTTTTTATTTTCCGAAATAGATCATAACTAGCTTCATTTTGTCTTAGAATTGATCAATGCAAGCAAACAATGAGAATAATTTAAATCTCCAACGATATCGAATCATACACGTGTCCGTTTCGTATTTGCTAAGTTGAAGATAAAGTTTCCGTAAAAGAAACCAATCAAGTGGATTTGACCAATAGCTACATCACACGGTTTAGCGTTATAAATATATATATATATATATATATATATATACACCATAGCTGATTTCGCAATTACAGTTCATTTTCCCCCACTCCGACGATGTCATCACCTTTGTCGCCCCTCTTAGCTTCCTCATAACCTACGTTGTTCATCTTCCACGCACTCATTTATCAAAAGTTCATCATCTCAGCTACGTACGAGAAAATTGCAGTTTAATATGAATTTTTGATAAATGGGTGCGTGGAAGATAGACAACGTAGGTTATGAGGAAGCTAAGAGGGGCGGCGGAGGTGATGGCATTGTCGGAGTGGTGGGGGGGGGGGGGGAGGGGGGGGGGGAATGAGCCGTAATTGCGAAATCAGCTATGGTGCTCACGGTGGTTGCTCACGATAGGTGGGCATCATAGCAAACCTCTAACTAGAAATTTGAAGTCGTGCACCATGCGCGGAATTGATGCCCATTATTTTCTTCAATTAATATATCATTTTTATAATGAATTATTTCATAATCTAACAACATATTATGATTTCAATAGAATAGTCATTTATGAATATAATTTAGGAAATTAGAACTTCTATATGTAAGAACGAAATAATAAAAAAAAAAAAACAGGAAATGATTTTCAATAGTCGCACTATTTTGGCTGCTTATATGACGTTATAACATCATTGATGATGGTATCTTGACTGCGTGCTTCGGCTTCGTGGTTCAGGCATGATCGATGTAATTATTGATTTCCATCAGTAAGTCTACATGTTTTACCACTCTTATTTGTTTTTAATATCTCGGAACACTAAGAGCTCACATTATGTTGTCATGTCAAATATATATGGTGCCATGTTTAATACCTACAAAAAGTTTTAGTTGTTCATTAAAGAAAAACCTAAATGTAGATTGAACAAAATTAAACCAAAGTAAAATAGTTATATAATACAGAGTTCGTACAATGAAATAACTTGCACTTAATGGACGGAGGAAATAATTCGAGATTAAAAAATAAACCAAAGACAAAATAGTTAAATAATACATAACATAATTTTGCCTTACAAATTTCTTTATATGATATCATAATTAAGAAATATTTCTCTCACTGTATGAACAAAATGTCTTCTATTAGCCATTTGAATGCATATAAATAATAAGTTGCATCCTATTCTATAATATGTTCTAACCGATTTATATTCCAAACCAGTTCCATCTAAAGGGAAACAAATATGTTACGTTATATATATAGAGAGAGATTTTATGGTGCTCACACCTTAGGTGAGCACCTTATATGAGCACCAATATGTGGCATTGCCACATAAGTAACCTTCCTAAAATATTTAATTTATCCAAATCATAATAAACGATATTTTAATTAGCATTAGGGATTAGGGTTAATTATGGAAATTGAGTTATCACAACACAGTCTTCTTCTCCCTCTTTGATCGAAAATTCAATTAGCAAATCATAGTAGTCTTCCTCCTCTTTGATAAGAGCTATCATCCGTTCCAGCCTTCTCTCCGGCGACCTTCGTCATCCTTGTCGGAAACCGCCGTTGATTTTGCCGGAGACCACCGCCCTCTTCGCCGGCCATCGAAGGCCTCTTTGACAGGATCCCTTATACAATCGTGTCGATCGCTGTAGCCATCGCCGGCGTCCGTTGTCTCCGCCCTCTTCGCCGGCGGCCACCGCCCTCTTCGCCGACGAACGCAGCCCTCTTCGTCGACGAACGCCGCCCTCTTCGACGACGTCCCTCAACAATCGCTGCCAATTGCCGCTTAATACGCGTCTGTCATCGTCCATACAGCCCGCGTGACGGCGGCGGCGGACAACGCTGGCGATCGGTGGCGAGGAGGATGGCGACGCGGGCTGTTGCTGTGAGTAGATGGACGATCAGAGACTGAGTTTCAATCTCGATGAAGGCAATCAGAGACAGCCGTCCCTGATCAGACCCACAGCGACAGCGGCAGACGGTGGCTGACGGCGGTGGCGGCGGCGGACGACGTCGGCGAGCGGTGGCGAGGAAGATGGCGACGCGGGCTGCTGAAGTAGATGGACGATGTCAGACTGAGTTTCAATCTCACTGAAGGCAATCAGAGATAGCCGTCCCTGATCAGACCCACAGCGACGGCGGCGGACGGTGGCTGACGGCGGCGGTAGACGACGCCGGGGAGCGGTGGTGGGGAGGATGGCGACGCGGGCTGTATGGACGATGACAGACGCGTAGTCAATTGGAATTGTTTTCTCAATTTAATCCTAATTGTAATTAGCACTTAATTTTATTATTATTTTCCACATTGACGTTTAATTTTGGGGAAGGATGATGTGGCAATGCCACCTATTGGTGCTCATATATGGGTGAGCACCATAAAATCTCTCATATATATATATATATATATATAATTTATATTCCAACTAGTTTCCATGTAAAGGGAAACAAATATGTTATGCTCCCTTTAGATGGAAACTGGTTGGAATATAAATTGGTTAGAACATATTATAGAATAAGATGCAACTTATTATTTATATGCATTCAAATGGCTAATAGAAGACATTTTGTTCATACAGTGAGAGAAATCTATATATATATTTATTCATACAATTCTTGGCATGTGGACAACCGTACACAACAATATTTAGTATAAATATAACAAAAGTTTTAATGTAGACACGCATGCCTAGCTCTCCATGCTTTTCTCTTTCACAATATATATTTATAAAAAAAAAAATCATTGTAATAGAGATAAATAGGTAATGATTACATCTATTAGTAGATTTCGGCGACGAAAACACTATTTCTAATCTCATACACACTTATAATTATTAATATACTATATGTTAGAGCCGCGCCAAATGCGTGGCTATAAATGCTCATAATTTTTCTATTAAATTATTTTATCAATTACTTATTCATAAACAAATTCGTTAATTTACGCAACAAAATAATCATCAACGAATATAATTAAAACATGAAATGGAAAGTTCAACAGATTAAAAAGTTTTCAAATCGAGAAATTTTCTAGATTTGTAAATACAATATTATTCCTCTACTTCAAACGATTGAATTTGTAGTTCATAGCAGAAATTCACGACAAATTCGATTACTCTCAATCTCAGCGATGAGAACATAGAATAACTTAACTATGACCCAAACCTTTCACATAAGATGAAGAGTTTCTCGATATTTCAATGACATGGAGTCGATAGTAGCACGTCCTTACTTTGAAATGTCGAAATATCGAGAATGCCTTCTTCAATTCGCAGTGATAGTACCCAAGAAGGAGGGTGCCATGCTCCACATATTAAAGTACTTAAATGCTCTCTTACCAGCCCGACTCTATACATCTGAGGATAATGGGGGGATGGTCTGACAGTCCCTCGTTAAGAAATGTGGCTACATGTGTACTGAATTTAAGCATCCATTCCATGTTCGCAAAAGCCCAATCAATCCTGCTCCATATTCTGTTACACAGACTGCTTACTAGACCAAGTAAAGCTACAACCAGTCCTTTTAATTTCCCCAAGGTCGCATTTTGATGTTTGCATGTTTATAAGTTTGTTGTATTTTGATTTCTATCACATCTTTGAATAGTTAAGTACTTTATTTCAACCATTTCAACCATGAAATAGATACATTTATTTCCATCAATAATCAGTGCGATTAGCCGTAGCAACTATCTACATCTTACTCCGAAGATAAAAATGTGCCTAGGAGGGGGTGGTGGATTAGGTCTTATAAAAATATTCTCCTTTGCAAGAATTCTACGATGTAATATCCTAAAGATGTCTAGTTATGCAAGTGATCAAGATGCCTGATGTTAGGATATTTATAGATTGTGTCAATAGTTTAAGTCTTAGGATTAATATTGTAATTATCCTTTTAGCTTGGGCTTTGAACTAGAATGTAATTATTTAATATTTAGTGTTTGGGCCTTATTATACCTAGGGTTAATGTGGTATATAAGGTTTTACCAACACAATTTGAAAGGTAATCAAAGATCAAAAGGCTAAACCCATTTTTCACACAATACACACACTTGAAGGTGAGAACCTCTCTCTTTTTCATTCCATCAAAGCCTCTTTGATTCCTTGTTTGGTGCATTCGGGACCAACAAGTGGTATCAGAGCAAACGTGGATCGATCTGCATTGATCTGAATCCAGTTTCGTTCGATTCCGAGAAAGATCAAAGGTGTTTTGGGCAAAAGATCACTTTCGGCATTTTGAGCTCGTTTTGGGGTTATCATACTTCGTTTTTGTGTTTGAAACCTTTCCCTAGATCGACTCTATGACTGAAATGTTTAGAACACTTTTGGATCAGTTTTAACGAGTTTTGAGCAAGTTCGAAGCAAAAAGTTCTCAGAAAAAGTCATCTCGGCCTCTCTCTGTTTTTGGTCGATTTGATCCGCTTTTTGTTGTTTTTATCTCACAATCGGTCGAATATGTGTTTAGGGAAGAATTTCTGAAGTTTTGGTTCAAGTTTGAGTGATTTTGGTTGAGATTTGAGTGAAATCGGACGATTTTCTGGTAAAACTCGCGACAAGCATGGAACAGTGCGTGTGTTCTTGGCCGCGAAATTTCATACTGAGCCATTCAAGTCCGCGAAATTTTCTGATCCGAGAAATTTTATTCTGAGAATCCTTTCAAAACCGCGAAAATTTCACGTTCACTCCATTTTTCTCAACTGCATAGCTTGTCAAAATCCGATAAACTTTTATATCCGAGAAATTTTATTCCAAGAATCTTTCAAAAAATTGCGAAAATTTCTCTGTCTCACTTCACTGTTACTTCATTTTTCTCAACTGCTTACTCTTAAAATCCGAGAAACTTTATATGCGAGAAATTTCATTTCGAGAATTTATTTAAACCGCGAAAATACCTCTGTGTCACTTCATCTTTTCTCAACTGCTCACTTTCAAAAGCTGATAAATATTTCTAAGTCAAGAAATTTCTTAAAAACCGAGAAAGTTTGCAAATTCGCGAAAAATTCTTTGAAACTGAGAAAGTTTTGTCAAAACCACGATTTTTTAAATCCAAGAAATTTTCAGCCAAGAAAGTTTATTTCATCCGAGAAAGTTCTTCAAAACCACGATTCATTCAAATTCGAGAAAACTTCCTAAGACCACACTTCAACTCTCGATGCGAAATTTCTTGCGAAGTTTTAAAATTCTCAACTGAGAAACCTTCTCACATAACAAGCTTTAAAATCCGAGAAAACCATTGTCAACAAAGAATATGTTTTTCCGTCTTCTATCCGAGAATTTTTCATTAAACTCACACTAACACGAAAATTTCTCAACCAAATTTCTTGGGTAATTCTTCATACTATCACGTCTCTTCAAACTGCGAATTTTTCCTGACGTTTTAAACTTTTTCTCGCGTTAAATTTTTTTTTGGTTAAATTCTTTCTCGTGTTGAAATTTTTCCTCGAACTTTTCAAAGTCTTGATCCTTACACTTTAATCCTATCCCCCTAGACCACTTTTGACAAAATTTACTCCTCAAATCTCATTTTTTAAAATTTCTAGAACTTTTTCGAACCTCAAGATATATTCTCCCTTCATACGTTTTCGACATCACACACGTTCATTTAGTTCTAAGAAATTCTTTAAACGATTTTTCTCAAAACTCTACACGTTAAACTCATATTTCTCATCTCGTTCGTAACTAACCCTTTTATCTATACAATATCAAAACCACGGACGATTCGACAGCACCAACCATGTCTGCCACAAATGACATCTCAACAGTGGGCTCCGACACCAGGCCTCCAATGCTGCGACAAGGCGATTACAGCATATGGACAAACAGGTTCCTCACGTTCATCAGGAACAAAGGCGCACCGCTCTCTCAGTACCTACTGGACTCCATCTTCAACGGTCCAGTACAGTTCTGGACAATCATCCCTGCTCAACCAAACGCAAACCCTCCCATGGATGAACGCCGCACTCCAAGAGGTCCCATCAATGAGGATGAAGAGGCTCGCCTACAGGCCGATGAGACTGCCAAAGGATATCTTTTCCAAGCTATGGGCAACGAAGTCTACACTTGTAATACCCGGGTCCCGTGCGTAAGTTGGCCAATAAATTTGCATGCATATTATGTGTTTATATGATTTTATATTTAGTATTTATTTAATTTCGTGACTACATGATACCTAACATTATAAGTTTGAAATTTAGGGTTTATTTTGGATAAAAATTAGAACTTTATGATGTGGTGGTGAGTTTCGAAATTTAAATAGGGTTTTTATGAGAATCTTGAAAGATTTTGGTGTGAATTAGGAGAATTTCGAAATTTAAGTATGGTTAGTATTTAAGAATATCGAGTTGAGTTATTAAGAATGTCGAAATATTAAGAAGTTCGACATTTAGTTGAAATAGAATGTCGAGATGTTGGTATGAGGTGATGTTGATATCTATAAGGAATTTGAAATGAGAGATGCGAAATCTTAGGATGGATGGAAATAAGAGATCTCGACATTTTAGAATTTAAGTGCTAATAAAGAATAATTAATACAAGGTATAGAACATTAATATTAGGTAAATGTCATAATCATTGAACTTATTATATGATTTAGAAAGGAATGAGTCCAAACTTTCAAACCTAAAAGTGAAACTAGAAAACGATTTAAGCTTAAGTAATAATATAATTAAAAGCTTTAAGATAACAATCTAGAAAGAAAGAAGTCATTAGACGAGGAGAACAAGTTGAGAGGAGGCGAAGAATAAAATTCATAATCACAAAGCAACATGGATTAGGTAAGGTTTCTTGTTATAATTTTTATATTCTAATTAGGTTTTGGTTTATCTAAGAATTATTAAGTTGGGGAAATCACGTAAGTTTATGTTATTTAGGGTTTTTGATTGTTGGAAAGGGAAGAACATCACTTATAGTGATATGACGTTTAAAGTGTTCTTGATAGATAAAATCTTGATCGAAAGATTTTAAGGGTTTAGAATTAAATAGTGTTAGTAAAGATATCGAAATGTTATATGTAGTTGGTTCAAGTTTTATGAAAATGTCGATATAAAATCTCGAGTTGGGATATATGATATGAGGATGTTGAAATGCATATATGTTGTACCGAGTTTTATGAATTGTGAAATATGATTTCGACATGATGTATGTGGAAAAGTTGATATTTATCAGATGTCGAATTAAATTGTTGTGAGGATATCGAGATCTTTGTGTGAGGTTTCGATATTTATAACTTTAAGTAAGATGTCGATATGTCGAGTGAGAGGTTTTGAGATGTTATAAAAATGTCGAAATACTTATGTGTTTAGTTATGAAGTTTTGTGAATGTCGAGTGGAATTTCGAAGAAGAATTTGGAATAAATATTGAGTGAGATGTCGACATTTTTGAGAAGTGAAGATGTCGAGTGAAATGTTGATAAGATGTCGAGATTCATTGTATAAGATGATAAATGTCGAAATTATGGTGAAGATGTCGATATGTGTGTGTAGAATTGTTTCGACATTTTTCTTTGTGGGTTTGAAGTGTATTGTTTTGAGGTTTTATCATGAAATGTCGAGTGATGTTAGGAAAATGTCGAAAGCTATCAAACAATGAATATCGAGATGTATATATATATAAATGTCGATATGATGATGATATAAAATGTCGAGATTATCATGAAATATCGAGATATATTTTAATTCATGCCGAGATTTATATAAATAGTATTTTTCAGTTTAGGTAAAGTTTTAAATTTTAGGGTTTCGAAATTTATAAAAGCTGAAACTAGGGTTTTCTAAATTAAGCCAATTTCATGAAATCGTAATTAAATTAACGAACTATAATTTTATATGTTTTTATAATTAGGATTCGAAGGTTAGCGATTTAACCGTGCGATAAGCTAAGGATATCAGGTAAGTGGGAATTTCACCTACAACACATAAATTGATTTATATGTGTACTAATATGTGACTAATTGCTTCGATGAATACGTGGTATGTGAATTATCTGTTATATGCGATTGTTTGGAATATTTATTGTTGCATTATTTATGCATCATGTTCATGTGCACGCACAAATCATATTGAGTATTTTGAGGAATGAGCGTGCATTATATTACTCGAATGAAAAGCGAGTTATATGTAATGGAAATAGATGAGAATATAGCTACTTCTACAAAGGCACCATGACGGGGGTAAAACCGTCGAATATATTTACCTAAATTATTTAGGTAATGGGAAGGCACATAGAATGAACTATAGTGCCAGGAAAGTAATTTGATAGAGGGGCGACCTGGTGAATGATAAGATTGGAGATAAACCCTAATTTTATTCTAGCCAGTGTGGGCCACTATCGTATTTATCCGAAGAGGATTTGAGCTCATGATATGATGGTGCGGTTAGTAAGTAGCTATGGGCCCTGATAAAAATGAGAAATGAATGAGTATGATGTGAGGATAGTATTAGAAAGCACTGGCGCGGATGCCTTTGCTATTTTGGACACGTGCATACATGCATATTTCCACTTACTGAGCTTTATAGCTCATCCCATGTTTTTATGTGTTGTAGATGCAGAAAAAACGGTATATGAACGTATAGATAGTAAGGCTGGTCCTTCTGGAACTTCCGGTGACTTTTGAGGGTGGTGTGTACATGGATGCGACCTGTGTGGCGGGCGTTATGTTTAATTATGCTGTGTTTTTGTAAAATAAGTTTGTATCGTATATAAAATTTGAACAATGTTTGTATTGTAAAATAGTTGGGTGTGGGTTGGTTTGTAAAAATCGAAAAATTCTATCGATGTTTCATATGTAATATATTTTATATTTTATTTAGTCACGTAAGTTAGTGTAAGAAAATAGTAGTAGATGGCGGGTCGTCACAACACTCACATCGAGTGCTGCACAACTGCCAAGGAAATATGGGATGAACTCGTGGAAATCATGGCAGGCACAACTGAAAGTGCTCATGGGAGGAAATCAGCATGTCTCTCGCAGTATGAACACTTCCAGGCCTATGAAGGAGAGGAACTGCGTGACACATACCTCCGATACTTGAAGGTCATCAATGAACTCAAGAAAGCCAGGATCTCGAGGGACAAATTCGATATCAACAACCGCTTCCTTGGTAGCCTCAAACCACATTGGGGCAATGCAATCGTGATGATGATTCAGAGTAAGGACCTCTCTAACACCTCCATCCATGCTCTCTACGACAGTCTGTCTGCCTATGCTCCTTACGTGCAACCCCATTCCACCAACACTCGAGTCGACCCACTGGCTCTCCTCTCGAACAAGACTACCGAACGATCTTCCGCCTCTAAGACCAAACAGAACAAAGGGAAGCTACCAGCTGTTATATCTGACTCCTCTTCAGGATCCGAAGCTGATACAGAATCTGATGAAGATGTTCGTGATCTACGCAAACAACTGGCAATGCTCACAAAGATGGTCTCAAAGAAGATCGGGAAAAAATCCTCATCCTCCTCCAATCACCAAAGAACCTTTAGCGGCACCAAAAAGACCACTCCCACGGAGGAAGCTAAGCTGACAAAGAAAGAGGAGGAATCAACACCTCAAAAGTCTGTGAAGTGCTTTCGGTGTGGAAAGTCAGGCCACTTTGCCAAGGAATGCCATGCCCCACGCGTGAAGGACTCTGGCTACTACGACCGAAAGACCAGAATGACCCGCAAAATGGAAAGTGGGAAAGTTCTACTCACCGAAGAAGCTGAATGGGTGAACGACACTTCAAAAGACGAGGAGCCTAAGGATGAAGATTGCTGCATGGCAAGGCTGGTCGAACATGACGAGGACGAGGAGATGGGTAACACCGATGAGAACACAGCTAAGACTCCTACCAACGCTGAGTCTGAGGTACGAATTTCACAACTCGATGATGTGTTTAATCACCGACACACCATTAACAAACCCACCGTAGACGCTAAGGATTATAATGAACTTAAGCTAAAATTTGAAAACAACTACGCCTTACTTAGTCTAAAAGTAGAAGAGCTCGCTAGTGTAAACGAACGTCTAATGGCCTCTGAAGCGTTAGTCAAACGTCTGCAAAGCAAGAATAAACAAAGTGAGACTAAGGTTAAGGAAACCACACTAGCCATTAGTTCATGTGAAACATCTCGTCTCCTGACGGCCTCCCAATATGAACTGCTTAAAAAGGAAAGAGTTAGGCTATACGAAAAGGTGAAAGAACTTGATGAACAACTTCACCTTAGAAAAAGAGCCGCACACATCTTATGCCTATTGAACCAACCAGTTGAAACAGAATTATACGACGCCAGGATGGGAATCGGCCTGGCCAGCAACTGCGATCCAACGCCGCTAATTGTTAAAAGGTATAACATGTACAGTACATCATTCCTACAAACGAGGAAGGGTACTCCCTCACAGCTCATGCCGTTTGTAAGATCCTCCTCCGTTGTCCTTTCGGAAGAAAAGAGGGAACAGAACATTCTCTGGGCAGAAATCGCATACGACTACGCAGAATTGAACACTAGCTACAAGACTAAAAAGCCTTCACTTACTGAGGACATCAAGTCTCAGTTCCCAACCGAAGAACAGGAAATTGCTTTTCGAGAAGCACTTTCTCGCATCTGTATCCCGGAGAAACTTCTGGTTATTGCAGAACTAGAACGAACCCTAGAATTAGAACGGAAAGCCTTTGCAAAAGAGCGAGAAGTTCTACTTAGCAAAATCTTTACCCTAGAGCAATCTCACAATACGAACAAACCTTCTACGTCAAGTCAAGTACCCGATTCTCAAACATGTAAATGTAAGAGGACGGCGAAGATGACTCCTGAAGCTGACACATGTTCTAACACTAACTCTCTTATTCTTATGGATACAGGGAATGTGAGTTCGACGTCTCTGGAAGAGAGTTCGTATGAAATAAAGGAGAACCCGCTCTTCGATGACAAGAAGAAAAGACCATCCTATATTCGTCTTTCCTCTCTATGTACTGAATCCCAACATCTTAAGGACGTAGACAATTATGTTACCAAATCTTATATTTCCTTTGCCAAACTTATGTCTATGTGTTGCTGCAATGACTTCATTCTTCCACGTTTTCATCAATATGAAGCACACGAACACGCAACACTCCGACCAAACAAGCATACCTCCTCTACGACGCCTTTGCATTCTCCCAGTACGTCTAAGCCTACGGTTAAGCGAAAACGCCTTCCGACACTGAATACAAAGTCACCTACTGCTCGCAAGCAAAAGACGACTAAAACCGAAGGACGACAACAACAACCAAAATCCCCACGCCAATTCATGAATAAGGCAACGTATATGAAAGCGCAAGTTAGGCAAATATGGGTTAGAAAAACCATCATCCCCCTCATTAAACAAATCACAAAGGGAAAGCTAAATTAGATCCAACACAACCTGCTTTAGACCCCACATTTCCCGTTAAGCGCATGAAAATTTTACTTGTATCACAAGGTCCCGTCCGTAAACGGGGACCCAACGTTTGCTGATGATTGCAGGTCTGTCATGAGTGATATCTAGACTCAGGTTGCTCCACACAAATGACGGGAACAAGGAGCTGTTGAGCAACTTCTCCGAGCGCTATCTCGGAAGGGTCCCCTTCGGAAACAGTCAAATGGCGCCAATTCTCGGAACTGGTGATCTCGTCCATGACAAACTGACGATTAAGGGCATCTCTTACGTCGAGGGTTTGAGCTACAATCTCTTCAGCATTGTCGTTTCTGCGACAAAGGATACAAGGGTCTTTTCGAATCTGACATCTGCAGCATTATAAATGCCTCGGGACAGCCTCATCTTTCTGGAACGCGCACGTCTCACCTTTACGTACTCAATCTTACGACCTCTCGACCAATATGCCTTCTCTCTCGAGCCGCACCCAAGTTGAACGATCTATGGCACCGGCATCTTTCACATCTCAATTTCAAGACCACCAACAAACTGCGTCAGAATAAACTCGTCAACGGTCTACCCCAACTGACATATCATAAGGAACACCTCTGCTCTGCCTGTGAATTGGGGAAGATGAAGCGAACGTCTCACATTTTCAAGGAAACACCGTCCTCTAAGCTCATCCTTGAGCTCTTACACATGGATCTAAGTGGCCCAATGCCTACGGCCACACTCGGGGGAAGACGGTATATTCTTGTGATTGTCGACGACTTCTCACGCTATACGTGGACGAAACTCGTTCGCACAAAGGATGAAGTTCCTGATTTAATCATCGAGTTTGTTGTTACGTCCCAAACTTTTCATCAACAGAAGGTTCGGATTATCAGAACTGACAATGGAACTGAGTTTAAGAACAAGAAGCTCAGTGATTTCTATGCCACTCAGGGCATCACCCAGCAGTTCTCAGCTGTGAAGACACCATAACAGAATGGTGTCGTTGAGCGTAAGAACAGGACACTAGTTGAAGCAGCTAGGGCTCTCCTCATCCAATCCGGACTTCCTCACTCTCTTTGGGGCGAAGCTATTCAAACGGCTTGTTACACGCAGAACCGAGCTTCCATCCACAAGAGATTCAACCGCACCCCGTACGAGATGCTGAATAACCGTCGTATCCCAGATATATCTTATCTAAGAGTCTTCGGTTGCCGATGTTTTGTAGCCAATGATCGCCAACATCTTGGGAAGCTTGATCCAAAAGCACTTGAAGGCATCTTTGTTGGATATTCGCTGAACTCGAAGGCATACAGAGTCTATCTTAAGAAGAACCGATCAGTAATAGAGAGCACAAATGTCACCTTTGACGAAAGCGAAGGCGACCTCATGGCTTCTGCTCATATCAGTCCAGAACCAGGTCTTCTACAGTCGTTGACAAAAGGTCAACTTTCAACGACGGGAACTTCCTCATCTGAGGGCAATTCTGGTGAACTGGATCTCGACCTGCTCTTCGAGTACTTCTATCTAGTCCCCAAGACTCCCGTCGCCACCACTCAAACTACCGCTGCACACACCCCACCTACACCACCAGCTATCGGCAATGATGTCGTCCCGCCAAACTTGGATGATCTCAATCTCAACGAAGGCGACATTTTACCCAACCCTGGGAACATTGCTGATCCTAATGCTGAACCTTCTCAATCTACTACGGTTGAGATCTCTTCTTCGGACACCGGACCCCAATCTAATGAGCCTCCAACCGATACAAATGCGGCCAGCTCCTCTCAGACCAATGTACCACTGTGGGCTCGCTCTCATCCTACAGATCAGATTATTGGGGATCCCATATCTGGTGTTTTGACGCGTTCGGCTACAATGAATGAAAGTCTGTTTGCTTGCTATCTCAGTCAAGCCGAACCATCACGAGTAGCTGAAGCTCTCAACGATCCTGATTGGCTGATTGCAATGCAGGAGGAAATAAATCAGTTTGAACGTCTACAAATTTGGGAACTCGTTCCACGCCCTCACAACAGATCCATTATCGGCACGAAGTGGATCTTCAAGAACAAAAAGGATAAAGACGGTGTTGTCATCTGCAATAAAGCAAGAGTTGTGGCTAAGGGGTACAACCAACAAGAAGGCATCGACTACGATGAAACTTTCGCCCCAGTTGCCAGGATCGAAGCAATACGAATTTTTCTTGCCTTTGCTGCTCACAAGAACTTTAAAGTCTATCAAATGGACGTGAAGACTGCATTTCTGAATGGATTTCTCAAAGAAGAAGTGTACGTTGATCAACCTGAAGGGTTCTTGAGCGAAGAGTTCCCTCATCACGTATATCGACTCTACAAGGCCCTCTACGGACTGAAACAGGCTCCCCGAGCTTGGTATGACGTCCTTTCAGACTTCCTTGTTCAGTCTGGATTCAAGAAAGGATCTCTGGATACAACTCTCTTCACCAAGCAGAGTGGCCCGGACATCATGATTGTACATATTTATGTCGATGACATCATTTTTGGATCGACTGAACCACAACTATGTGAAGAGTTCGCAGAATTGATGAAAGAGAAATTCGAAATGAGTATGATGGGCAAGCTGAATTTCTTTATTGGTCTTCAAGTAAAACAACTCCCCGACAGAATCTTCATCAACTAGTCCAAATACATCCATGACATCCTCGAGAAATATGGAATGAAGGATGCTATGACTGCTGCTACACCTATGTCACCCTCTGGCCGACCCGACGCGGACCCATCTGGTGCTCCCGTTGACCAAACCATCTATCGTGGGATAATAGGCTCTCTTCTGTACCTCACTGCTAGTCGACCGGATATCATTCTCTCGACAGGAATCTGCGCTCGTTTTCAGGCTACACCTAAGGAATCTCACCTCACTGCTGTCAAAAGGATTCTCCGCTATCTCAAAGGAACACCCAATGTGGGTTTGTGGTACCCCACTCGATCGGACTTCAAACTGGTTGGATTTTCTGACTCGGATTACGCAGGATGCAAGTTGGATCGGAAAAGCACATCTGGAGCTGCACACTTCTTGGGCGGTAAACTCGTGAGTTGGTCTTCTCGAAAACAAAACTGTGTCTCAACTTCGTCGACGGAGGCAGAATATGTCGCCGCCGCTAGTTGTTGCTCACAGCTTTTGTGGATGAGAACCCAACTACGAGATTTTAATTTTCATGTTGATAAAATTCCCATTTATTGTGACTCAAAGAGTGCGATTGCGATGACGAGTAATCCGGTACATCACTCAAGAACGAAACACATAGATATTCGTCACCACTTCATCAAAGAACATGTTGAACAAGGGACGATTGAATTACACTACGTCACTACCGAAGATCAACTAGCCGACATTTTCACAAAACTTGGATTCAAACGCTTCCAACACCTTGTGACTATGTTGGGCATGTTGAATATTCAGCTGTGATCAATCGACCCTACATGAACTTTGATAAATTGTCCATATGTCCTTTCACTTTACTTCATTCTCTATTTGTCTTCTAAATTATGTCTTTTGAGGGGGAGTTTTCGATTAAGGGGGAGCTTCTGATTTTTTTCCTTTATTTAAAAGGGGAGTTTTCGATTAAGGGGGAGCTCCTGATTTTTTCTTTTATTTAAAAAGGGAGTTTTCGATTAAGGGGGAGTTTCTGATTTTACCTATTTAAAAAGGGGGGGGGGGGGGCTGAAATTAAATTTAAGTTCTGGTCAAACTGGGTCAAAATTGGACCAAATGACTCTTGGGTTGAAATTTTAATTTCTGGTCAAACTGGGTCAAATTGGACCGAAATTAAATTTAAGTTCTGGTCAAACTGGGTCAAAATTGGACCAAATGACTATTGGGTTGAAATTTTAATTTCTGGTCAAACTGGGTCAAAATTGGACCAAGCCCCCGAAATTCGGCGCAGAATCCTATTTTGACCAAGCCCACCCGCGAATTTCGGCCCATTTTCCTCAAAATTTCGCATGAACAGTCACAAAACCCCAAAAACCCTTAACCATTTTCACAATCTTACAAATTCCCGAGAAAATTTCAAAAATTTTGCACCCCTTCTTTCAAAATTTTCTCAAACCCTCGCATCGTCGTCTCCTTCAATCTGCTCTGAAAATCCATTTCCTGTTTACTCCATTGTTGCCAATCAGCTTTTCGGTATGAATACATCCTAAACTAATCAATTTTCGTTCGTTTTATCATGTCTATGTCCCGTTTGTGTTAAACTTTTTAGGTATAATGTTATTCTCTCGGCTTCGATTCTGGCATGTGATACAATTTTGTTGTTTAAAACGCCCAAATATGTATTACCCGTCCCATTTCGAGTCGATTAAGTCCAGATTATTGCGTTTTGGTTAAGATTTGAGTGGGTCTAAGGCAAAAATTCATTGCGTCGTTTCGAACGTTTTTGCACAGAGTTCTTCGCCGAGAAAATTTTCAGAAAACGCTAGATTTTCGCTGCTACAGTAAGATAGGTCCCGCGAAAGTTTTTATCCAAAATTCATCACGATTAAATTTCCCTGCTACAGTACGTGAAATCCTGCGAAAATTTTATCCGAGAAAATTTCCAGAAAATTACTTTAAACATTAGTTTTTCGCTGCTATAGTGAGTAAGGCCCCACGAAAATTTTTATCCGAGAATTTTCTTACGATTAAAACTTTTGCTGCTACAGTGAATCATGTCCCGCGAAACTTTCATACCCTTCACTTCATATCACATCTTTTCGCATGCGAAATTTTTATAACTTGCGAAATTTTACACTACATGCGAAAATTTCCTCTGAATGCGAAATCTTCTTGCTATATGCGAAAATTCACTCTGAATGCGAAATCTTCTTGATATGCGAAAAATTAACACTACATGCGAAAATTCACTCTGAATGCGAAAGCTTCTTGATATGCGAAAATTAACACTACATGCGAAAATTCACTCTGAATGCGAAATTTCCTTGATATGCGAAAATTAACATTACATGCGAAAATTTTTGAATAAGTTGTAGAAGTTCACCCTGCGAAATATTTTCATACATGCGAAATTTTAACCTAAAAATGAATTTTCTCTCAACATGACTATGTGTGATAATCAGTGAATTTTCCCATTGCAAGCGACAAGTGTGAACAACTTGCGAGATTTCTTAACGTGCGAAAATTCTCTTTCCCTATGCGAAATTCTACACCAAACGCGAAATTTTTTCATGTACCAAAATTGTCTCACATCACATGAATACTTTCAATCCAAATATTTTCTAAGTGTTGGAAAAATGACTCTAAGTTAGCTTTAATCTTAATTTTATTTTTATCGTTACTATTTTGGGCACTTTTATGTCTCCTTTTATTGTTTCACCCATGACTCACTTATATCCATGTTCTCACAATTTAATCCATACTAATCTTGTTATAATTACTGTCAAGCACAGATATGACCAACAAAAATCAAGATACAATTGAAGCACTTGAGGCGGCTGCAATCCAAAGAGACATCGCTCGCATCGAGCTCAACACGCTTACCTATGTCCCACTGATCGAGCAGGTCTTCCCAACAAGTCAATGGGCTGCCTTGATTCCCAACAATTACATGGTGGACTTGGACAGCTTTCGGTGCGATGCCCCCATTATCATAGAGATCCTCAAAGGACATCCCCTCCGACACGCCCTCTCTCATTGCCAGCCAGAAGCTCAAGTCTATCTCCAACAGTTCTGGCACACTTTGCAGATAGCTGGACCGATCCACCTTGCTAAAACACTGTCCGCCAAAATCGATC
The DNA here is from genome assembly GCA_027422505.1 of Craterostigma plantagineum. Classification (NCBI taxonomy): domain Eukaryota; kingdom Viridiplantae; phylum Streptophyta; class Magnoliopsida; order Lamiales; family Linderniaceae; genus Craterostigma; species Craterostigma plantagineum. The sequence continues at coordinate 12,938,692 of JAPQWV010000021.1, read as the reverse complement.
AAGAAACAGTGGTCCTCACTCGCAAGATTGTCCAAGAAGTGCTTCAACTACCTGTCTATTCACGATACGACCCTCTACCATCTCATGAAAAACTCATTGAGGACATCGACAGATTAGGCTATCAACCTGAAAACAAGAAGAAGAAAGGCCCACTTGTTCTCAGTGAAGTCACCACTCGCAACCTACCACAACCCTGGCGAACGTTATATCTCCTAATAAACAAGTGCATGTCAGGGAAGCATGCCGGCCAGGACCGTGGGAACCACCAAATCCTCACCATCCTAACTGGCATCGCCCACAACCGCAAGTACAACTACGCCGACATCATATGGATGGATCTCGTCTCCATGATTCAACGACGCGATCGGGAAGTCGCCAAGGGAGTCACGAACCGCTTCGTACCCTACATGCGGTGGCTCCCAATGCTCATCAAACACTTCCGCCTGTTCTCCACTAACATCTGCACCCGCCCAGCATCAGAACACTTCATAATCCCTACTGTCGAGAAGTTTGCCAAGAAAAACACTCCGGCAAAAGATCGACAAGCAATGATAATCCCGGACGACGTTCTCGCCTATGCAGACCCGACCAATCCGCACGTCCGAGAATATCGTGCCTCCACCGCCTCATTCCACGAAAGCCCCCATCCACTATCCATTGTCCATACGGAGCAGATTAGCCCCACTGCTCCTAACCCCGGGACTAGCCAAAACCCCACCCCCACTACTAAAAAGTCGTTGAGTCGCGCCGCATCTTCTTCCACCCGCGTACCGAAAAAACGATCGCGTGAGGATGACGTAAGCCGCCCCACGGAGTGTCGATCGAAACAAAAACACGATCGACCTCCTCAGTCACATACAAGCCGAGCCCAACCCGTAGGTACAAGAGGTGATGTGTTCACCTCCCGAGTGGAAGAAGTGGCATTTGGCTCAACCACGCAAACGACCCCACCAATCCACTTATCTTGGTCTCTAAAGGAAGATATTTCATTCCACGAGGAGCCACGTATACCATCGACATTCCACTTGGAGATAGTCGATGTTGAAACAAGCAGTCACTCGCCTCAGACTGCATCCTCTTCAATCACATTGAGTCTAGTGCCCTCACTCCCCATAATTTCACACGTTTCTAGGACACATACACCTTTTACTGCACTACAGAGTCTTCGTGATTCTGTCAGAACGCTCGATGATGTCTCTGTGATTGAGAGCGGAAGACCTAGCACGGCCAACATCACAACAACAGTGAGCCTAGGCCATCATTCGTTTGAGACTGTCTCATCGATGATGCCAACGGGAAGTTTCAGTGACCCCGTCTTTTCCCGTCCTGTGCAAACGGGTGGCCGATCGGCTGTCTTTTCCGATTCGGTGACAGTTGGATTTCTTCGTGATTCCAACTTGTTAAACTTACCCCACTTCGTCACCGAGACCGCACTAGAGACTCGTCTTCAAGGGTTTGCAAAGACTCTTGAGGCGTCCATCCTGATCAAGTCTATGCGCGTCTTGATGCGTCCACAATCGACAAAGGCAAAGGTGTGGCACCGGAGACGCCACCACCAACTCAAAATGTGGACGTTGAAGCTGTTCTCTCCTCCATTTCCGCGAAGGAGCTCTTCTACCTCCTACGAGAAATATTCGAGTCAATGACGAAACTCGACGATGAGGAACAGCAGATGAAGAAAATAATGACTCAACCCATGACTTGCCGCACTCAAGGCGAGTCTAGCGGGATCAGGCGCGATGATCAAGATCGCCGCGAGGGGGAGAATAGGCAGCAAGCCTCACAAACTCAAGGACCCGTACAATCGATGCCGCCTGCCTCCTCTGCACCTGAAACGACGCCCGCAACAGAAACCTCACACCCACTAGCCAAAAAGCCCACCCTATTAACCCCGAATCACTAGCCAAATCACCCTCACCACCACCTACTACCGTCTCCGAACCTCTAACTGTCACATCGGCGTTAGAGACCACCACCACACCTTCTCCACCCACCATCTCAGAACCTCTAACTGTCACATCGACGTTAGAGGCCACCACCACATCTCCACCACCCGACACCCAAATCATCCTCGCCAAAACCATCACCACAACCGAACCACCAGAATCTCCACCACACCATCCCCACAATCCACAAACTCCTCCGACGCAACACCCTCGCCACCACACAGCATACCCCTCTCAATACCGATTCCAACGTGGCTTCCGAGGACGTCTACTGCGCACAGAACGAGATCGAGGCCTACATCTTTAACGATGAATGGCTGTACACACCCGCCGATGCAGTAGCAGCCAGGAAGTTGGTGGAAAATGCTCGACGTCTGCTAAAAGAAGGTTCACTTACGCTGATCAACACTGCAGACGACGAGAACGGAGAGGAGTATGACGTCGAACCCGCTGAGCTCGAGGACATTCTACAATTTCAAGCGCAGCAAGCTGAGGCTCCTACTGCTCAACCGGATGTGCCCACGGCAGATATACCGGAAGCACCGTGGGAAAACAAAAAGATCACTGCGCCATTGCAAGAAGAGATCAGGAAGAGGATCTGGCGGCGCAAGGAGCAGATCATCACGACCTTCGACGAATATGAGCTGATGAACATCCAAAATTGGAGCGAGGAAAAGAAGAAGCTCTATCGATGGAGCCTTCTTTGCCACAAATGCACAAAGAGGACGCTGACCGATGAGGAAAACATCGCTCTGGAAATGAATCGGGCCCCCATCTGCAAAGTCACTGACCTTCGCCAAGAATCGAAAGGACGTGTCCACTATCCAGTGTTCACAGTAATGGGGCAGGATGAGAGCTACAGTGAAGTCAGTGAGGCGGACTTCAAGTTTCTGCGCCTGGGTGACCTGTACAGCATGCTGGAATCCATGAAACAGTTCAGACTCGTCCTCAGAAGCTCTGGACATCTCGTACGAGCTGAACCGGTCACCATGGGATATGTGGCTCTCAAGCGCCACATGCTCCGACAGGTCAGATTCTTCGCCACCCACGATCTGCAGATGGCGGTGGAGCACAACCTGAAGAAGGTGAACCTAACTCGCCCATCTTTCAAGAATGCGGACGACTACCGAGAAGGCGATGTGATCGACGGAGATGATCCGGCGGTCGCCTACTCGAACTACAAGGGAAAGATGAGGTTGCTGCGCTGCTCCGAAGTGGCAAAGTTCTCGGATGGCACGCTCACCATCATCCAAGACAAACTCATGAGGATTTGCCGCATCCTTTCGGAAGAAGATCCACTCTGCCGATCCAAGTTCGCGAAGTTCATTGACGCTATAGCTGATCGAATGGTCCTTCGAAGGAATCTCCGCGCCTTCGAGTTCAAACTAGGACTTCGCGAAACAGTAACACGCTAATCCACCATCACGACGCCCAAGATCCAAGACTCCCAACAATTGACACAAAGGGGGAGATTGTTAGGATATTTATAGATTGTGTCAATAGTTTAAGTCTTAGGATTAATATTGTAATTATCCTTTTAGCTTGGGCTTTGAACTAGAATGTAATAGTTTAATATTTAGTGTTTGGGCCTTAATATACCTAGGGTTAATGTGGTATATAAGGTTTTACCAACACAATTTGAAAGGTAATCAAAGTTCACAAGGCTAAACCCATTTTCACACATTACACACACTTGAAGGTGAGAACCTCTCCCTTTTTCATTTCATCAAAGCCTCTTTGATTCCTTGTTTGGTGCATTCGGAACCAACACTGATATATCCTAGTTACGCCAGATGTGTATTCGTTCTGTCTCACAGGGAAAAGGAAATAACCGAAAAGTAAATGTGAGATAGGATTTTTATAGAAGTGTTATCTCCAACTAGGGTTTACTCCTCTCCTTGAGGTTTGCTCCTCAAGAGTTTAATCAATCACTACAATGTCACCTTAGCTGGTTACAAAACTAATTGATTGACCCAATACACAAGCGAAATAATTCGAAACACTAGACATAACTAGGCCAAACGTCGAGTTTCGTTCCTGGAATCTCCAATTCCTGACAGGAGACAGCTCACTACCGAAGGGCCATCGGAACTCGTCCTTCCCTTTACATGCGTAACGGGCGACCTTGCCTCCCTGCGTGTTACTCACGTCCGAAGACAACATGCCCAAATACGGGCGAACTTGGAATATCGCAGTACAGTCAGTACTTCGCAAGTGATCACTCAGGTAGGGAGAAAATTATCGCAAGTAAACGCTCAAAATCTTGATGGTAAGTTTCTGGTCAAACTCTCGTATTCGTAATTTCGCAAATTCTAGATACTCGACAATATGAAGTATTGCTCGTACATATAGACCTTTTTCAATCAACACTCACATGGAAACTCAACATAAGATCATTTACCAAATTAAGCACTTAATCCATATGTAATTATCGAGCAATCAATATGCCATATAAATCATGCCAATAATATATTTTCACAACGGTCATAAGCTCATAATAGCTTGATTATAATTCATATAAAAGCTCATATTGTATTCACGGCATAATCAAATATTTCAGATGATATTTTCCATAACATCACTTTCCATATGTGATATCCAGCTATCATCTTATAGAATAAATCAATCAGGATTTATTTTCCATACTCAGCATATAAGATAGTGACACAACAATATATTTTCCATATTCAGCACGATCATATTAAATCACATTTCCACGAATTCGTATATTATGGCATATTTTATCAGCATCTTATCCACATAAAGTCAATCAATCAAATATTTTCATATAACAGTATCCTAATCAGCACAAGGAAAGATATCAATCGACATTTCAATATAAAATCAGTAAGTTGCATGCAAAAGCTCATCAATATGATTTTCATCCAAGAATAAACAGTTCTCGACGGATATAACACATTCCATATTTAGACATCATATTTCCATGTATAGCCCAGTACGATATCTCACACGTTATTACCATAAATAGCACATTATATCCACAATCAGATATATCCTAGCATGTGAGACATCTATAACATGCGATCACACAGTTTTACTAAACAATCACAAAATACATGTGAGTCAAATATTAGACAGTTTTCCATTTCATATCTCATAATTAATGCATAGTCGAATATCAGCATGAGACATTATATAGGGTAGAAATCGAATTGCTTAAGTTATGGCCCTAATGTCATTACAATTACATAGGTCATCAAAACACTCCAACGCTCATGTAGACTTGCCCAACCGCCGGTTAACCGTAACAGGCGGTTGGCGATTAGTCCGACGCCCTCTAACCGGCCGGGAACGGTTGACAGTTAGCCTCCCCCGGTTGACGGTTAGACAAACTGACGGTTGACTAACTACCGATTACGGTTAACCGCCGGTTCTTTTAATTTTTTGTTTTTTTTTATTTTCATGTTTGAATTAATCATAAATGTTTGGTTTGGTATATTATTTGGTCGAATTATATATCGAAATGTAGTATATAATTTGTAAGACATTTACGAAAAATGTACGCCATTCTACAAAAAAATTGTAGTACAAAATTTTAATTGACCAACTGCAATGCAATACATAAATTAAAACAAAATATGGTTAGAAGTTTTCTTTTCAGTCCCTGTCCGGTCCAGTCTGAATCTGATCTCCGCAAATCTTGAAGTACCTGATAGGGACTTCGCCCGTTCGAGGCTTCAGCAAGTCCAAGTGGAAGCCGCGTAAGCGGAAGTACCAGACTCACTTGATTCGCCACGGCTCCATAGCTCACACGTTGCTAACGCGCCTGGCGCCTCGACCTACCGAAGCCACAAACGGGTGAAGCCACTCTTCTTCGAAATCTCCTTCCTTTCGAAAAAACTCTTCTTCGAAATCTCCTTCCCTTTGAAAAATAATTCGTAAACATAAGTTATGTTAGAAGTTTAATTAAAAAGAATAAAAATTAATTAAAGATCTAATATTCACTGATCTTTTTCGAGCTTCGTCGTCACTCGTAACCGGCTTGCAAAATATCGAAGTACCTGAAAATAAGTATTTATTTGTTAGTTATAAGTATAAATACAAATATTTAAAACAAAGATTAATACTTATCTTTTTCGGGCTCCATCGTCGTAATCGGCTTGTGCAAATCTTGAAGTACCTGAACATAACAATTCATTATTTAGCCATAAACATAACAATTATTTGTATGAAAACAAAATATAAGAGTCAGATACTTATCTTTTTTCGTGCGTGTTTGTTGATGTGGAGACGCCTCATCGAATGCCTCTAATAATCCTCGCCGCCGCCGCCGCCATTGTCGCCGCTTGTCTCCGTGCCGGTGGTGTCATCAAAAAGGTCGTCGGGCGAGTCGCTGGCATGCTCATCTTGGGTGCGATACCCGGCTCGAGTCTAATCATTGAGAAGACATTGGTACCCGAGGTTGTCGACAACCAAGTTCGAACGCTTCTCGCTCAAAGTCAAACCGCCCATGCTAAAAGCATGCTCCACCCCGGCGGTCAAAACCGGGATCGAAAGGATCTCCCGGGCAATCCTCGCCAATGCTGGATACGTTGGCGACACCCTCGACCACCACCTAAGGACGTTGAAGCTATTGTCGTCCTCGATCTCCAAATTCGGTTTATGAAGTTATCGAGTTCTATGTAGGGGTTTGGGAGGACCTTGGATGCTTGTTTGCGTTGAGGATGTCGTAGTAGTCAGCTAATCGTGAAGATCGACTACTACTAGAACTAGATTGACCGCGCCCTGAGCCCGATCGAGACGGGTCATGACCGAAATTGGGCTTTTACTCATTAAGGAGATCCTTTAAAGATTCATACGCTCGATCAAGTACCCTCTATCAATAAATGCTATCGAATGTATGTCCCGACGATATCTTCGTATAGTAGCATTCTAGTAGTCTACCCGTACCCTCTCAACGCCATCTCGAATCCAATATCTTCGCTATAAGGAAGATATCCGGTAACTCAAAAAAATATTTGAGCCACTTGGTAGTCATGTTCCCAACAGCTCCGCCGACTACTGGATCAAACCCAAGCCCGTCGAGTATGATTCCGACTTTATCGCAATGATCTAACACTAGTTTTGATGTCGGGTAATATGAACCCGACATCGCCTCGGTGGCATCGTAAAATACTTGAAGTATCACACATAAGTTGTTGCATGGGTCCCACATCTCTGAAAGTAAATCGAACGATAACACTGTTTTCGACAAAGAAGTCGCAGAGATGCTGTCGATATTCCATCGAGCCACACAACAACTTGTAGGTGGAATTCCACCAGGTGGGTACGTCTAAACTAAACTTTCCGCAGAAACGCTTCCACTTCTTCCATAAATAAGGGTGCCGCATCAGGTAACTGATTGCGTAGTGTATAGGCTGCACTTGTTCCTTTAAACTAACTAGCGTGTTCAAGCGTTCTATGTTCGCGTTGTTTGTACTCGCATTGTCGAACGATACTGAAACGACTTTGTTGAGTATCCTATACTCCGATAAGATTAAGCTTGATCGCAATGTTTTGCACCGATTTGCGGTCAAGCGCTTTCGTATCGTCAACGAATCATCGATCCAGTGGCATGTCACCCCCATGTACGATGAACGTTGCCAAAGATCGCTCCATATAGGAGCAAATCGACAAATTAGTTCCTAAATTACCTAATATACCTACTAAGTCGCGCTTAAGCGCGAGTACGGTCTTTCTAGTGTCCTGCGTAAGTGTACTCCGCGAAATATTCTTCGCTTGTGGGTTATATGCCATTTAGGTTCAATGTTCATAGATCGGATCATCGGCAAACCGAAATGGAAGATGCTTCGCGACTACGGACTTTGCGAGCTCACGGTGCGCAAAGTCGTTGTGCTTCCGCTTTCGCTGGCTGGGCCCGAAGCAGACGAGTCCGTTCCGCCGAACATTTGACTTTGGATTTGTCATATTTCTAACCTAGTCGGGTGTTTCGAACGGAGATGGGAATTCATTGACCCGTATTCGCCGCTTTCTAAACGGATAGTCCTTACCACAGTAGTTACGAATATAAATTGATTAACTATACTAGTAGGTACCTTCTCGAAATGTACCGCGAAGATGTCTGACTGTAGCCATCGGCCGGTGCCGATTTGCTTAGGCGCTTCCGCTTCGGCCTCCTACTCGACACGGGCGCAGCTTGCGAGCTCTCTCCTGGCGATGGTTCATTCCCGCACTCGTTTTCATTGATGTCGTCGCCGAGCACGCTGGTCTAACATCCGTTCGAGTCATATTGTTTGTAGTCATCTTGCGATGAACTACCAACGACTTGCTTCCCTTTGCTGGCCCTCGATGCACGAGAACCACGTTGACCATCACCACGATCCATCTAAAAGTATACTACACACGACAAATATAGCGTTAGATAAAAAAATGAAAAACGGCAAAAATGATACTGACTCCGACACGAGCGATGGCTGGTAAGCAGCAGGCAGGGGCGGCGGTCGGCGGTGGGATGTGGCAGGCAGCGGGAGGTGGCGGGCGATGCGTGGTGGTGGGCAGCGGGACGGGAGGTGGCGGGTGGTGGTGGTGGTCGGGCGTGGTGGTGGCGGCGGGCGGTGGTGGTGCCATGGGGGCTGACGGGCGGTGGGTGGGAGGGCATGGTGGTGCTGGCGACGGCGGGCGGTGGTGGTGTGGTGATAGTGTGGGAGTGGTGTTGTTATTAGAGAGAGTGAGATTGAGAGATAGAGAGACAGATTGAGCGATAGAGAGAGATAGAGAGATAGAGTAAGTAAAGAGTTGTGTATGGGGTGGGTTTTTATAGAGAAAGGGCTTTGGAGCTATTGTAACCGCCGGATAACACGGTAGGCCGGTTAACCGGCGGTTACAACAGCTTTTTCCTTTTTATTACTTTTTTACTTTTTCCAACGGCGCCATTTCAAAAATTTGAATTTTGAAAAATTTTTTAATAATCTAACCGCCGGTTAACCGCCTAACCAGCGGTTCTCAACCGGCGGTTGGCGGTTGGTCTCGACCAACCGCCCCGTAACCGGCAACTTACGGTTGCCGGTTATAGTTGGTGCCGTAACCGGCGGTTTCGTAAATTGGCTGTTGGTCCGGTTATTTTGAGCATGCATACGCTCATGGACCAAAAAGTTCAACATACTCGACAAATCATTTGATGCATTTACATATACGAAAAGTTCTTTACACAACTGATGCGTCTTTTTAAGAGACAACACATTCGTTGTGCTTATCATTAAAATTATTACCGATCATTCATGCATGATGAGTGTACCCAATATGTCATATTCAAATGATTCCATGATTATGCTAATGGGATAATGTTGAATGGTTATGTGCTTTTGAATAAGAAGATGACTGGCTTAATTTCGGGCAGCAAAAGTATTTAGAGATAAGGAATATTGTTAAGGCAGCGCTTAATTTTCCTGACGACTGCATTAAATATATTCACAGTTGGATCATATATTCCTTCTTCCTTTGGGCATACGAATATTATTCAACTTTTAGTCAGAAATAAATGCCTCGAAATTGAATCAGAACAATTCGAGCACGTGTGACAAATAATATAGTATTGCAGTTAGGCAAAAAAAGGTTTCGAGTTCAAATTACAAACAACATTATTCATTCTATGTTTTGAATATGATAGTACAGAACACAAATTCTTCTCCAATAGTAAAATCAATAGTAAGTCCAATTCTCAAACCCACTCTACAGTAAATGTCACATCAAACATTAGTTCTTTTCTAACAGTTAAACTCATTTCCAAACCCAAAACACTATTCTCAGAATACTCATTTCCACTTCAACTTTTATTTCATTTCAATAACACCATATATTTTACTCAAATTACAAATTAGACCAAACTGTTATTTTAAATTTGATTGGAATATGTGAAATAAACTAATCACATAAATGATAAAAGCGTACGCACAAGAAACCAGAGAACTAAAAATTCGTTGGAAAACAATATACGACCTAAAGATACATCAAGATGCAAATAAAAAAAATCAATCGTACAAGCAATAGAGAGATAGTCTTCAAGTCTCGCGAAAGTGATGACAATATGCCTGAGTACTAAGTATTTATTGTTAGTTTCGTTAATTTTGATGTATTGTTATTTTCAATACTCTGTACGTTATTTATGATGTTTTTAATTAGCATGCTTGTATGCTAATTTTCAATTCGATAGTTTGATGTCCTTTTCAATGTGCTATATTTGTAGAGTTTTAATATTTCAATTTTTAACCTTTTTTTAATTATACATGTATTATAATGTAAATGAATAACATAAATAAAAAATTGTTAAAATAATTTTATGTTGAATATAGTTATTAGCACTTAAGGCGTCAATTGGTAAGACTTAAAAAGGTTTAAGATAATAAATAGTAGAAACTCAAATATGGGTATAGGAGGAGAGAGAAACTGTCAACAACCTATTTTAGGTTTAGTTTTCAGTATCTGTTGGAGGAAAATCTGGGTATGAGTTCTTATTGCAGTACTATTGGAACTGATCTAAGGGGAATCCTTTTTTCAAATTACTAAAAAATGAAAATGTTACAGTTAACCATTCTTAATCTACCATCCTTCTCAACATTCATTCTAACATGAATGTCAATGTTTATATAATCAACGTTATGAGTTATATGCATCCACATATAAATATTATTTGAAAATATATTTATTTCTTCTTGGTATTTTTCGCATGATTACTCCATTAATCGGCCTTGCTAGATGAGAATATTCATATGCTTAACTAATGATAGTGGGAAGAAAAATTACGTAATAAGAAACATGACTAATGTAGACTTTACCCTAAATTCACTATGTAACTAGACTTTACCATGGACTGGAATTTCTTCCTCAGTATGCGAGGCCTCAACTGATATCTCCACCTCTAGTGCTATTGCGTCAACCGGTCTGACCTTACCGCTTCAGCGTCAGAGACTAGAATTTCCGCCCCACTACCCCAGTTACAATTGGCACAATGACAAGTGCTGCAGAAATTTCTGCAAGCACTGGACTTGATGGGGCTTTATTCGGCAGGGCCTGAGAGGCTAACGTTAGAGGAGCGACCGGTCTCGATTGTCGAATCTCTGAGTCTAGGACCGGTATGGAGGTGAAAGGTACAACATATGAAGTAACCGGTCTAGTTTGTGTGATCTCATTGAATACAATTGAAAATCGGTGTCCCATGCTCTGTTTTTCCTTTTCAAGCCTATCGATCACTTCCAGTTCTTGATATGCACTTCTTGATTCTACCTGAAAGTTCTGCCTCCTCTGATTGATGTATGGTTGCAATGCAGTCATTTTGAGGAAAATGCGGTAGATCTCCCTGCACTGCAGCAACTCATTGATAGACTTAACGTCGAGCTGTTTCTTCACTTGGTTTTCAGCTTTTCTGGCTATTGCCATCTGGTCTCCCGACACTTGCAGCTGTGAGGCGTGTACCGGATGGTGATCCAATCATCAAACTCCTGCATTGGGCCGACTATGTTCTCCTCAATCTCCTCACTGATGAGGCTGCAAACGGTTTCATCAATGCCCTGTAGAGATTGAATGGCCGAAACCTTCCCTTTGCCCTTGTCAGTGGGCGCTGACTGGAAGGCTGTCGGTTCTTTTATTACCATGTTGCTTTTGTCTTTAGCAGTAGCTTTGACCTTTGATCCGATCGATGAGATGACATGGACTTCATTGGGTATTTTCATTTCAGTTTAAGTATCCTCGGGTCTGATGAATGTGATCGTGGCCTCAGCGTCAGTTGCGGTTGTGGTTTCGATCATTACGGCAACTGTGGGCTGGTCAGACAGTATGACCTGTCCCCTCTTGGTGGCTGGCTTGGATCTTTTCTTCTGAGCCACATGTTTGATCAGCATATTTGATTTTGAGCTTGAGGTGTTCAAAACCAGGTTGTTCTGGGCCGGTTTGGATTTTTGGGGCACGCCACCGCCATTTTCTTATTGGGCTTCATCGCAGGTGGTTGTTCAGAAGCCTTCTTTTTTGTCGGTTCCTTGATCGGTTCCTTTATTGAGTCCTTGGAAGAGGTGGTACGGCAAACTGGCCTAGATAGGCAGCCGTGATCAGCTAACGGAGCGTGATAGGTTGCGACTGCTCCAATTCCTTGACTTTCTGAGAAAGCAAATATGGTATATGTGGGCGTAGTTCTTGAACTGCCGATTTTGACTTGGTATTATGGCAGCCAAGGTGTTGTAGAAAATATCTGTCCAATTGATTTTCTGGTTCGTGATGACTCCCTCCGTAGCCTATACCTTCTCGGTGGTCAGCATGTCAAAAGAGCCAGCTTTGCCTAGAACCGCCTTTGCTAGAACATCATGAAGTAGACGGTATGCAGGCTTAAGGACAATCCTCTTCTCTGCATCTTTGAATGATGCTTCAGAGATGGACATTGTCGACTTCATGTTCTCCTTAATATTGTTGTCGATCTTGGAGAGCTCATGAAGACTCTTGTATGGTAGCCCCAACGTCTTGGCATACCACGCCAGTTCAATTTCTACAACTGTGCCTCTGATGGCGCATCGAAGGTTGTTGTTGTGGATGGTGGCAGAATCAAAGAAATCTCGTAGAACTTCAGGATAGATCTCGTAGTAGCACTCTAAAAACTTTTGAAGACCGGACTGCTTCAGAGCTTAAAGGATATGGTAGATATCTGAGTTTTCATCGGACATTGCATCGTCGAAGTTTATTTGGAGAATGGTTATGGTCATTTCTTGCTTGTGTGGAGCCATCTGAGTGTGTTTTGATTAGTTTGGGAAAGGATTAACCTGATTTTGTTTTCTGGTGCGAGGCTTTTCTGACTGTGAGGTAGGGAATTTGATAACTTAGAAAACTGTTGACAGTGATAGGGTTTATACGAAGATGACGAAGTCTTTAAACCCTTTTCAATTCTTTTAACTTTTATCGGGCATGAAAGTGGGCTTATTGGGCTTAGTCCAGCTTCACCTTTGCATTTAATATTGGTTTATGTTGCATATACTGTCAGAGCATTAAATGCGATGCTAAGTTTGGCATTCATTCTCTGCGGGTAATCATGCAGACCCGTCGCCAGTTTACCTAAGACCATGTTAAGAATAACATGCAATATTTGCATTGATGAATTGCATTTGTGGTATAAGGTATATTTATACACTGGTTTAGAACAGAGTCCGGTTTCAGAAGGAATCCGGTAGCTGAGCTTGAAGAATTATTTTATAACACCATAGTTTTGTATAAAAAAAAGTTCATACATAATAAAAGCAGTATAACCTATATGTTTAAGTTTTATGTGTACTGAATGATACTGGTTTTGGCCAAAACCGACTGCGACATGTATGTTAATCAGTACTAGAAGGAATGGCCGATGTTTGAGAAAGCTAAGCACTGAATTCATCTGAATTTTGTAAAGTCTAGGTAACTCGTCATATCAATCAATTTGATACAACATTGTTCCCCCGACTTCATGCTTAGATCTTTTGAGAGAAATCTAGAAGTCCTAAAGCTTTTTCAAAGGTAGGTAAACATAGATGAGCGGTTTCGTGAAGGTGCCTGCCACTTGCTGGTCTATCGAGTTATGTTCCAGTCTGCCATCCATCTCAAGCTTGATTGATGTATTCGATGTATTCCACTTCAGTGTGTCATTCTCCTGAGGTTTAACTAATTTCACTACTGGTCATGGTACTGATCCAGTCTGAAGCTCATTTTGGCTCTCCGGTCATGTGTCGACAGCAGCTGCTGTCTAGAAACCTCCTTCACTGGTTGGGTTCCTGCATAAATCCCTGCAAAAACAAGTTGATTCCTTGGTACCAGTTTATTCTGGGTCCAGTCAGAGATTAGGCTTTTAGGGATCCATACTTGGATAACCCTAGCGTATCTTCCGGTATTTGGTTCAATTAAATGTTTAACATTCTTATTTTTATTTTACTATGCAACCGGTATGTTGACTCATTGTATCTATGGGGCTCCGGTCTTGAGTTATGTGACCGGTATCTCTGATTTTGGTTTCTCAGAACTTCCGATCTTGGTCTGTTATCATAATTTCTGTAAGCGGGATTCCCCCTAAGTTCTTGGGGTCTTCCCCTTCTCTGTGGAACATATGATTTCATTATTATATTTGATACTATTGTTTTTAAATCCAAGTCAAGTTTTCCTGTAGTTGTTTTCCAGAAAACTAGATTTGGATTATAGATAGAGGGGCGAAAGAATTTTATTACCTCAGCTAAAGCAGGTGTTTGATATGAAGTTGTCGCCTCCTCAGTGTTTTCTTGTTCCTTGTAACCAAGACCAGTCCGGTCATTGGTGTCTTTCATCATTCCGTGAGTGCAGTCAAGCGTCTTAGAACGATATAGTCCATGACTGGACTATATGATTTCATGAGGCTTTTGCTTGTTTACCTCCTTTAATCGGTTGTTCTCTTTCTCTAGTTGAGTGATTTTCTCAACTAGGGGTCTATCCTCTTGTAACGGTTTCTTTCCTTTTTCGGTTTCTTTCAGTTTGACATAGAGTTTTGGTACTCATCTATCATGTCTTGAAGCCCATCAGCTCCTCGTAGCTGAACTCAGGATTGATAGATCTTCATCCTGAGTTGAGTCCCCGCCATGAGGCACACGAACTCTTTTTCTCCTTCATGTTCGCTTAGCTCCTCCTCGGAGCTTGACTCCTCTGAGTCGGTTTCATCCCATTTGAGCTGGTTCTTTCCAGCTACAAGAGTGCGGGACTTTCTCTTACTTTTTAACATGTCTGCCTCCTTTGATTTTTCTTTATCTTTCTTCTCTTTGGGGCAGTCAGCGATGAAGTGTCCAGTCCTTCCACAGTTAAAGCATGAGTTAGAGTCTTCCTCTCTATTATTCCTGCTCGGAGTTCCTTTCATGAACCTCCTGAACTTTTTTATGAAGAGGGCCGCTGCCTTTTCGCTCATCTCCTCAGCGTTCTTTGAGGTAGATGTCTCTGCCACGACCGGCGCTTTGAGCGGTTGGACCGGTATTGCCTCCTCCAGTCTTGTCTGGAGTTCGAATTCGTACCCTTTAAGTTTTCAAGTAAGTCAAGCATTAGTTTCCTCAAATCTTTGATTCTTGCATTGCCATGTTTTTGCATCCCATTCTCCGGGAAGCGCCTTCATGACTTTTATTGCGACGTCCCAGTTTTCATGTTTTTGCCTAGAGAGGAGAGATCATTGACGATTGAGTAGAAACGTTCTTTGAAGCTGGTCATGGTCTCCCCTGGTTTCATCTGACGGCTTCGTATTTTTGAATGGCGAGGATGAGCTTATTCTCTCTCGTCTTGTCGTTGCCTTCGCATATTTAGCAGAGCTTGGACCATACCTCCTTTGCGGTTTGGCATGTCATGACCTGCCTGAATATTCTCATGTCCAATGTCTTGAACAGGGTGTCCTTGGCAGCATTGTTGAGGTTCGCCTTCCTCCTTTCGGTTGTCGTCATCTAGCTTCTTTCCTTAGGAACTTCTTGCGGCCCTTCAAGATGCACTGCTTGTCATGCATCTACCTTCATGACCACAAGTGGTCCCGTGGCTTCCATTTCATTGTCTTGTGTGCAGAGATGTGTTATCATTCTGGTCTTCCATTCGAGGAAGTTTTCCTTACTAAACATAAGAAGCTTATTTGATGAAGTCATCGTTAGACTATGGTGAATATCAAGCAAACCCGCTCTCATACCACTTGTTAGGATCGATTAGTGTTTAGAGGGGGTGAATAAACACTTGGAGGTTTTTTGGTTCTTAGCCGGTTAAGGCTAGATACCGTTGCTTGATACTCGTTTATGCGACTTTGTGCGGAAGTAAACCGGTCAGTTATGAACTAAGACCGAATATACGATGTGATGTGTATGTGTGTGTGTGTTTGTGTAAGATATTGAGTTTGTTTCTGGAAGTTTGGAGCAAAGTCTCATTCGTCTTCCCTTCTTCCCCGCAAGGAAGATACCACTAGAAGACTTGGTTTTCTACGACCCCAATTGTACAACCTCCTTAGCTAGACTAACACAGTACAACCCCCGTGGCTATACTCGGCTACCTAAACTCCTAGTCACCACTAGACAGCTTTTTACAGTTTGTCTCTTTCAAGAGCTTTTTAAAGTTCTTTGAGAAAAACTCACTTATTAACCAGTTTGGTATAGTATAGTGAGGACAACACTTAGGATATCTTCTTAGCTTTGAGCTTTCTCTCGTTCTGGTTTTTGTATTGAAGTGTCATGAGCCACCTTTAGCTTGCTTTTCCTCTATTTATAGTCGAGGTTTGAAATTATAGCCGTTGTGAGATATCTCTGCATACCGGACAGTGCATTTAATGACTTTACCCAAAATGGGTGTGCCATTGGCTTTATTCCTTATTCAGCTTGGCTTGACTTCGACTTGTCTATAGCTGAGAGCCTTGAATTAATTTCTTGTCAGAAGTCTTCAACTTGCCGCGCCTTGAATATATTTGAATTCTTGTCCATGTGGCACATCCGGTATCTGCATTCCGGTCTTCAGTAAACTTTCGGTTGCCATCTTGAACCTGTCTCTGGTAGCGCTGATGAACTGTTGACTGGTATCCGGTTTCTCCTAAACTTAACTGGTATACTTATTAAGTTCGGACAATCACCAAAACTGTTAATCAGAATTATTCAAATTCACGCTTTCAACATCCCACATCGACGTCTAAGTTAATGTCGTCCTAATTAACATCTTATATGATCCATTAATCAATATTTCGGACGTTGATGTGGCATATCGACGTCTTACATAACATTTTCGTGTCAACGAAATATATTGCGTACAATATGCCACATCAGCGTCCGAAATATCGATTAGTGGATCATATAAAGTGTTAATTAAGACGACACTATCTTAGATGTCGATGTGGGATGTTGTAATGGCATGAATCGGTGCCACATCAACAGGTGCCCACATAAGGTGCACACTTTATGTGAGCACCATAAAGTTCCTCTATATGAAATATTTATCAATAAATGAAAAGTGGTATAGATTCCATATTTATTAATTAAACGAACAAATAAATTATTGATGCCAGAAAGTAAATAACAAAAAAAATTGAAGTACAAACGAAATAAACTCATGGATCTCATACAAACACTTTTGACTAGAGCTGTCAAACGGGTCGGCAGGGCCGGCCGGCCCGTTATCCGTCAAAGCTCGCCTTCTGGCGGGACGGGCGCGGGTAAGCCCGCCTTCTCGCGGGTCTGAAAAAGGGAGGCCCACCCTGCCCCTTGGGCGGTCCATGGGCCTGGCGGGCTAAGCCTGCCAGAATTAAAAAAATAGTATAAGAAGAGAAAAAAATTGAAAGAAAGAGGAATAATGAAAAAATATAAGATTTTTAGTTCGAAAGTATTCATAATTTAATCCTAACTATTTAATAATAATTATTTATTTTATTTAAACTTTTCCACTTAAAATCATTACTAAAAAATTATAAAATACCTATATAAGTTGTTTATGCATACATTATTTATATAAAAATTAATATTTTTAAATTCTGCGGGCTTGCCTGTGGCCCGCCCATTCTCGCCTTGGCGGGCCTGCAGAGAGGCCCGCGGGCCACGGGCATTTTGTAAGCACTACTTTTGACTTTGGTGGCCGGTGGTGGTTGTTAAATACAAATAACAAATAAAAATGAAGTACAAAAGAAATAACCTCATACACACACTTTTGTCTTGGTTGTGGTGCTAGTGGTGTACAATAGTCAACGTTCACGCTTTGGTTTTATGAATATATAATTTATGTCCATGTAGTTTATTTCTATATATATTAGAAGGCTTGCCAAATACAAAGCAATTACGTAAACTCGGTTATTATTACAAGATTGGGTGGATAATGGATTCGTAATAGTTAAAGCGCATTCTACGCGTGTACTTTTGCAAACTTAATATGTGTGCTATATATAAATACTTCATGTTAATCTTAACTAAAATCGGTTATTTTTCTAATTTTGTTTTATTTTTTAGTAAAATTGGCAAACTAATTTATGGCAGTTTATAGCAAGCTTTGATACTTAATATAACTAGTTTGTTGCCTGTGTAATGCACGGGTTATAAAATATATGTTTATTCCAAAAATGTTTAATTGCACTATGTTTGTGCAAATTATGATTTAAAAATATTTAATTAGCATATTACTATGAATAATTTATTAAGTTATTTTAGTAACTTATATTAATAACAGATAGTTAAGACTTTATGAAGATATACATGGGTCCTCATGCGGCATGTGCCTACTGCCTGCTGTTTTGTTTTTTCAAAAATCAGTCACATGAGACAAATCCACAATAATGGGGCATCCTACGGTGGCAATCGAGGTAACTAATTGACATAAATAAGGGAATAAAAAGCAGAGTTTGAATTTATATGAGAATGAAAGCTCAGCGGAAGAGAAAGAGAAATTTATCAAACCTGCACACAAATTCCAGTTAGATTACTCAAAGGGGAATAGAGCAATTGCTCGTAAGGCCGTTCGACTTAAGCTTCTCAACTTCTTCGAATAGTGCGATTGCTCGATCTTTCGAAGAGGGAGACAATGATGGTTATGGCTTAAGCTTGAGGCTGATTTCTTGTAATGAAGATGTTATTGAGCAGATGCTTCTGACAATTGATGATGGCCACATTAGCCCATTGACATCCATAAGTATCGATTTTCCAAAAACCTTATACATAAGTTAGGGAATCAAACCAACATATAACATAGTTCTATCAACAATTATAGATGAATAACAAACAATAGACTTATTTTACTAAGAAAACATGAATAGGCTTCCATCAATATTACAACGCAACATACGTTCCAATAACGTGCACTCACTACTATAAACAGAGAGCTTATAAAACTAATCTTTCTAGAAACAAATCGTCTCTAGTGCGATTAGGCAAAGATATGTCATACAATTCCAGAACATAACAAAATACAAGCATCATGACAGAACATGCAACCTAATCGAAAAGAACGGAGAAACAGCTGCGACGTGAACTTGGACGTGCCAGTGTGATGAAACTACCGTTCGATTAAGTCCCAACATATCAAAGCATCTATGGACTCGTTGCTGAAAAATAGTTTAATTAGCAAAGACGGCAACATAATTTTTCCATCTCACCTTCGACGCGAGAAGGAAAAAAATTGTTACAAAATTTTGCAACCGGTAATCCGACGTCATTTTGCCAAGGACAGTCACCGCAAATAGTGGAAAGAATTAAAAGAAAAAAAAAAAGAAGAACCGGTCGCAGTCATCCCTTACATTACCTCAAAGAACATGCCTTCCTTGAAAATTCAATCTTTGCAAATATGAAAAAGCAAAGCGAAACATGATATTCACAAACAATCCGACATATGAAGCTGTCACCAGACAAATTTGAATTGGAAATTAATAAAAACCAACTAACAGAGATACTATTGAAGGCCACAAAGAAGGTTAGGCCATCGTCAATCACAAGCCGAGCACAAAATCTAACCTAAACCCGTTGACCCCCGCCGTCGGCAAAATCATTGCCGCCATCTCCAACACATATCCAAATTCAATCGATTCAACCAACTGATCTGATTGTTTCCAGATTAAATTAACTTGGGCGTAGGTAACGTATGATTTCTCTGATAGGCCAGCCGCCCATGAGGGCAGCCGTATTTGAAAAGAAGAAAAAAAATAATAATAAAATAATATTATTTTATATATATATAAAGAAAAAGAAAAATCTTAAAGATAAAGAATGAGCGGCCCATATCAACTGGCGACGCGGCGGATTCCTGACCACCGGTTTCGAGTGGTCCAGAAGAGCTGAAGACATCTATAAATAGGCTGATGATTCTTCAGTTATTATCATCCCAAATTAAGTGAGAAGTTCAGTTAGAGAGTAATAGTGAGAGGTAAACTTATCCGGGTGGATAAGGGTGAGAGCGAGTTTTTTGTTGTACTGGGGTAGTTGGGAATAGGTACAAAAACATTACCCGGGTGGGTAAGGGGTCTCGGGTTTGGGTTTAAACACGAGCGTTATTTTGTACGGTGTAATATTCTCAATATAGTAAAGCTGGTGCTCTCCGTGGAGGTAGGCGGTATTGGCCGAACCACGTAAAAATCTCGGTGTTCTCTCGGTGTCATTTCGGCTTTAATCCCAACAAAATTGTCGCGAGTCCAAAATCAACCTTCCGCTGTGCCCGAAGAATTACCGCTCAACCCCAACAAGTGGTATCAGAGCCAAGCCTAATTGATATTCTGAGTATGCTCTGTGGTTGCAGCTTTGTCTGATCTTCCACATCAGAAAAGATATCAAGAAGGTTCGTTACGGGGGAGCCACTGTCGGGCCAAAGCTGTTGAATCTCTGCAAGGATAATGGCGACGGAGAGCAGTTTCAAAGTGCGGAAATTTGATGGTACGGGGAGTTTCACTCTGTGGCAGAGACGAGTGAAGGATATTCTTGTTCATCAAGGGTTGGCTAAGGCTTTGAAAGGGGAAAAGGGAAAGCCGGAGAAAATGACACAAGAAGACTGGGAGGATTTGGGGTCAAGATGTGTCAGCACAATCCGTCTGTACATTGCGGATAACATTATTAATAATGTTGTTAATGAGGATTCTGCACCAGACTTGTGGGCGAAGTTGGAGGAGTTGCATCTCGGGAAGAACTTAACCACAAAGTTAGATCTGAAGCGGGAGCTGTACCGGCTGAAGATGGAGGAAGGTGGGAATCTCATGGATCATATTAGCGTGTTCAACGGACTTGTGGATCAACTTATAAAAGTTGAAGTAAAGTTGGAGGAAGAAGATAAAGCCCTTTTACTTCTTACCTCGCTTCTCGATTCTTATGATAATTTGGTCACAACCATCTTGTACGGAAAGACGACGGTGAAGATGGTGGATGTGCAGTCAACTCTTTTGGCGCATGAAAAGAGGAGACGATCAAATTATGGGGATAGTCAAAATTCGACGTTGGCTATACACGGGGAGAATCGTAGAGGAAGGTTTCACGCCAGGGAATTTGGAGGTAGCAGCAGGTCCAAATCAAAGAATGGCGGGAAGGGAATCATGTGCTACAAGTGTGGTGAGCCGGGACATATCAAAAGGAACTGTCCGACTTGGAGGAAGGACGGGAATGGCGAGAAAATTCCACAGCCATGATAGCACAGGATACAGATGATGTTGTAGACGTTCTCACAGTCTACAATGATGACGCTCGTTCTCAGGATGAATGGATATTGGATTTGGGGTCGAAGTACCATATTTGCTCCGAAAGAAAATATTTTGATACGTTCCAGAAGATATGAAGAGGTTCGGTTTCCATGGCTGATGGATACCGTCATGCGGTTCGTGGTGTTGGAACTGTGAAGATCAAAATGACTGATGGAGTGGTGCGGGCTTTGGGTGGTGTGATCTTTGTCCCAAAGTTACGGAAGAATGTAATATCTTTGAGCCAGTTAGATTCCAAGGGCTATGGGAGTTTCATAGCAGGGGGAGTCTGTAAAATCACACGTGGTGGAAAAGTCCTACTAAAGGGAGAAGAGCGTGGAGGTTTGTATCGTCTGGATGGGAGTGTGGTACAAAACACTCTGACTTCGATGGGTACACGAAATCGCGCGCGCGTGGTGGAAGGGAGACGATCGTGAGAAGGGAAGTCCTGCTGGAGAAGTGGTTGCGTCGAAGTCCCTCTTCAGAATCGACGGGTAGAGTCGGTTCGGCAGCTGCACATAGGATTGGCCGCAGGTGAATCAAGTTGGTAGGACCTGATTCGGTTATGTGTAGCTGGTACAAGGAAGGCCAATGGACGTTCGTGACGAACGGGTTACTCTAAGACAGACTCGCTGGGATGAGTGTTTTACGGTGCTGAAGACGATGCTCGGATAGATGTCGAATGCGGCTGGCGGGGGAGAATTGATAGGCCAGCCGCCCATGAGGGCAGCCGTATTTGAAAAGAAGAAAAAAAATAATAATAAAATAATATTATAATATTATTTTATATATATTTATATATATATAAAAAGAAAAATCTTAAAGATAAAGAACGAGCGGCCCATAGGGTCTCGGGTTTGGGTTTAAACACGAGCGTTATTTTGTACGATGTAATATTCTCAATATAGTAAAGCTGGTGCTCTCCGTGGAGGTAGGCGGTATTGGCCGGACCACGTAAAAATCTCGGTGTTCTCTCGGTGTCATTTCGGCTTTAATCCCAACAAAATTGTCGCGAGTCCAAAATCAACCTTCCGCTGTGGCCGAAGAATTACCGCTCAACCCCAACATTCTCGTCTATCCTCCTTGTCATAACTGGTTTAGCAATTTCTGTCCCAGGTCACACACTGGGTTTCATCGTGGGTTTTTTTATTCATTTTAATTTTAATGTAAAAATAATGATTTTGCTTTTTTTATCGTAGGGACTTCCATCATGGGAGGTTATGTTTTTCCTTATTTTATTGTTTAATCTAAAATAAAAAGCCATAGGGACACATGTCCTCTTAACATCAAACCTACATTTCTATTTATATATATAAGATAGTATAGATATGTTGTAAAAAGTATTAAGTAAATGTTAAACTCTAACCTATCAATAATGGCTTGTAAATTAGTGGGTGATTTCCTTTAAATTTTATTAATTAAATATATTCTAAATAAAATAAATTGACCGAACGAATTTTTTATCCAACCCTATACTAGTACTAGTGTGTTTTGCAAATGCGTGTGGTAGCTATTCTATCATATAAAGGGCGTGGAGTGGTCATAAACTTCCACATTTGGTCTGTCATTTATTTGCAGTTTCATCCATCTATTTTTACTTAATTCCTTTATTAATTTTCATAGTGATTTTACATTTTTTATTTATTATACTTGAGTCCCTATACATTTGTAGTTACAAATTATACTCATCTATTAAAGATTAAAAATAATAAATATCAAAAGAATAAAATAAATATAATCTATATTCTAAGCGCATGCGACTGTGCGGAAACGTACTAGTAATATAAGTACTTCATGTTAATCTTAATTTAAAATAGAGGCATGTATAATTAATTTAAGATAGATGGTGGTTTTCTTTCAATTTAAAAAAAAAAAACTAAAATTGACAAACCAATTTTATAGCAAATTTTGATGCTTAATATAATATACTAGTATTTCTTGCACACCCATATGTGTGTGCTATAACATATAAATGTAAAGGTAGAATAATAATTAACGAAAAATAATAACTAGAGACAGTGTGTTATTTCCTTTCAAAATTTATTGATTAATCTTTTTTAATAAATACATACTAGTTTGACAGTTTATACTAAGTCTTGAACCTTAATAAAATAATATAGATTATTGATTAATTTTTTTCCGTAAAAACAAACTTATTTGACAGTTTATACTAAGTCTTGAGCATTAATAAAATACTCCATGTGTTCCGTCACTTTTAGACTTCTATTTTTCTTTTTGTAATACAATTCGTTTTACAAGAAAGATAGCTTGAAGTTATTACAACTTCACCACGTTGTTCTAAACGACTTGTCATTAGGAACAGAGTAGTATAGATACTATAGATAGAGTAGAGTAATGTGTGGGAGTTGAAACACTAACGCTATAAATGGCATTGAATAATGGAACTAGTGAACGAAATGGGCCATCCCATTAAGTACTAAAAATATTAAAAGCACGGCAATAAATAAAGGAAAGCATAGTTCACTAAAAGGGATGTTCGTCGTGCAACAAATTCTATAATATACTTGATATGGACTAAACTAGATGGGCCGAAAAATAAAAAAGCCCAGCAAACCCATAACAAAGGAAGGCCCGCACGTTATAAGTGAAAAGATATTACGAAAAGGGAATCCAATGAGAAATGCCACGTGTCTGATGGAGAGAGGGCAGCACCCCTGCAAAAGCTGCGACCACTGTTCACTATAGAAAGCTATCTGCAAACTGTCAAAGGCTCTCTGACAGACGGCCTGTCATCCAGAGCATCACACGGTCCCAGAAGGTCTTATCACCAGGGACCTCGAGAGGGACCTCCAGGCAATATCCAGGAGCTAGGACGTACCTCCATGTAATACCCAAGAGCCTTTTCTCCTATAAAAGGAGGACTTCATCATTTCCACATCCAACTCTCTCATTCCTCGCTTCTTAACATATAATATTCTCTCTCTACCTTATACACCATATCTTCAACGTCCCAGTAGCTATTTTATTAAGTGTTCTAGTAGGTGTTCTTGATATAAAGAAGAGAGGGTGAGTTGTTTGAGTGTGTAATTCATCAAAGTATAGTGAGAACAGTTTTAGAGCGCCCGTGGACGTAGGATCTACAAAGATCCGAACCACGTAATTCTTTGTGTTATTTTCGTTTACGTCTTCAAGCAGGTCCCTCGTGTTCCAAACACCTTCAAATAGGTCCCCCGCATTCCAACCACGTTCAAATAGGTCCCCAGCGTCCCAGACACATCTCGGCATGTCCCATACAGGTCCCAATGTCCCAAACAGGTCCCCAAACACGTCCCGACTTCCCCAATACGTCCCAATCCCACAAATACGTCCCCCACAAGTCCTAAACACGTCCCCCTCAGTCTCTCTTTCAATAAGCACCTTACGCACATAACTTTATCGATTCTCCGGCTATATAAATTCCTTTACCCACACACATACAAATCCTGTTGATTGGGTTTGCCCCATATCAAATGGCGCCGTCTGTGGGAAACTCCGAGTAGAAGGCGTGAATAATTTTGCTTATGTTGTGCGAAGTTGTGCTTAACGTTTTCTATTTCTCTTTTCTTCTCCTTATTTTTGCCGGGATGAGACGAAGGACGCGGGAAAAATCGATGGAAGAAGTCTATCTTGTGCAAGAGAAAAACTCCTACCCACAGTTTGATGAGGCTACTAGATGTGACCGCCAAGAATTGATGGGAGAAGATCCCTCTCCGCCGAAGAAGCTAGACTTACACTCCACAGGAGCTGCCAAAAGCACAATTGAAGCTCTTGAGACGTAATGCATTAAACAACACCCCGATCGAGAGGAGTAAAGCACGAAGACCCGAAGCTCCCCCTTCGGGACCTAAGAGCCCAGCACCCCGCTGGTAAGAAGATCCGAAGCTCCATCTTCGAGACCTCCCAGCTCCCCGCTCATAAGAAGACCCGAAGCTCCATCTTCGGGACCTCCCAGCTCCCCGCTGGTAAGAAGACCCGAAGCTCCGTCTTCGGGACCTCCCAGCTCCACACTGGTAAGAAAATCCGAAGCTCCACTTTCGGGATCCAAGAGTCCAGCTCCACGCTGGCGTCCGAAGGTCCGCAGGAGATACAAGCCAGCTCCGTCCTGGCACAAAGACCCGAAGTTCCACATTCGGGACCTCCCAGCTTCGCGCTGGCAGAAGGCTTAAAAGGCCCCGCTCCATGAAAACCCAGCTCCTATATTCGGGATCTAGGAGCCAATTCCCGCGCTGAGGTACGAAGTGCCGCAGGAGATCAGAGTCCAGCTCCACGCGAGCATACGAAGGTCCGTGGACCTAGAAGTCAGCTCAGCGCCGACACTCGAAGACCAGTGGGAGACAAAAGCCCAGCTCCATGAGGGCAGGATCCACAGAAGACATCCCATGCTGATAAGGCCCTTGGCCAGAATTCCAGGGCCCTCTACATCCCTTCTCAATTATATAATATTGTTATCATAATAAATATGTGACCACACTAACAAGTGTTATTGTTTGAAGGACGAGATAAAGAGGCTCATCCAGGCAGTTGCCCTAAAGGAGTCTGTAGAAAAATGTGCCTAATAAAGGCAGACGCCGTCCACCTCCTCTAGATAGGGGTCAGCTCCACTCAGGACTCATGTCCCCGTCATAGTAGGAGCATGAGGCACTAGGGACTCCAATGGCCAACAGAGCCCGAATCATGCACCTGAACATTTGAAGGACTTAGAGGTCCAGCTCCACGATGGTGTACCGAGGCCAGAGGGACCTCAAATCCCAGCTCTGCGCTGGCAGGAAGCTCCGGAGCTCCGCATCCGGGACCTCCCAGCTCCGCGCTGGCACATGAAGCTCCACAGGAAGTCAAAGCCCAACTCAGTACTGGCATACGAGGACCTCCGTGCGTGCATTAGCAGGTCCCCTATTGTGTCCCTGGGAGCACCTACCACCATTTCCTCCGTCAAATACGAGTGCGCCAACAAACGACCTCTGCAACAGGGAGCTGTCGAGATCTCTCCTTAGGGTGCTACGGAACTCCCACCGTTACGCAACCACATGGTGGAAATCCTGACATTATCCGGGAGACGTCCCACGATAAGAAGGCTCTTAGCCGAAACTCCGAGACCCTCTGAATCTCATTTTTATTTACTTCACCAATATTATTATAAGTATTTACGTCGCACTAACAACTTTCATTGTTGAAAGGACCCACCCTCGCATGACGTTTGGAGAGGTCCGTCGGGCGTAGCTTTGACCAAGGTCTGAAGGCAGCCAAGAAGGAGCTCGGGGGATCTATGCCGATTAAAGGCAGACAACCCCCGCGTCTTCCAGATAGAAGCCAGCTCCACTTAAGGATCCAAAGGGCCGCAACACCTGAAAGCCTGAGGGAGATAGAACCTGAGCTCCATGCTGGCACATAAAGCTCCGCTGCAGTACCTCAGAGCCCAGCTCCCCGTTGGTAATATCCAGGGGACCTAAGAAAACAGCTCCGTGCTAGCGCGCAGACCCGAATCTTCATATTTGGGACCTGCAATTTCAACTCGACGCTGGTCTGAGAAGCCTAGTTACCACAGTCGCCAATTCCGCGACAACGCTGATCCACGGGAGACATTCCGCCTTGATAAGGCTCTTAGCCAGAATTCCAGGACCCTCTAAACCTTATTCTCATTTATATCATTGATACTATAATGAATAAATGCATCATACTAACAGCTGTTGTTATTTGAAGGATGAAATCAAAGTGCCCCCAATGGGACAATTGGGGAAGTTCCTTGACCGTGGCATCAACCAAGGTCGAGGTGTTTGGGGGATCTGTGCCGACAAAAGGCAGACAACCCCCGCTTCCTATGAAGGACCAGCTCCATGTAAGGCTCAGCCTCAAGCCAAGCTCCGCGCTGGCAAAGGTCTGCAAGACCTCGAACCCAGCTTTGTGCTGGCATCCGGAGATCCCCGGAAGGTCGAAGTCCTCCTCTGCACTGGCATATGAAAAGCCACAGGGATCTAGAAGTCCAGCTCCCCGCTGGTACAAAGACGTAATAGTCCAGTTCCGCGCTGACGTGAAGGCCCTTACTCCAGGGGACCTAAAGACAAGCTCCTTGCTGAAAACGAGGACATTATCCGTGTGTTCGAGATCTCCATGATGCGAAGTTCGTCATAAGGGATCTCCAAAACCAGCTGAAGTGCAGCTCCGTGCTGGAGGAAGGCAAAGAAGCCAAGATCTGCGCTGACACGCGAAGGTCCAGGGGACCTAGAAGATAGCTCCATGCTAACTTCCAAGCCTCCAGAGACCTGGGGCCAGGGACCTCGTTATTAACCGAGAAGAGAAGGCGTTCCATTTCGCCATCACTTTCAAATCACAAGGCCTCCAACAATGAGCCCTGATACTAAGCGAGCGGGCGCTATAACCACGCACTAAGCGAGGTGGCGCTATATCCACGCAAAGCGAGCGGGCGCTATATCCACGCATTTAAGCGAGCGGACGCTATAACCACGCATCTAAGCGAGCGGGCGCTATAACCACGCATTTAAGCGAAGCTGGCGCTATAACCAGGGTAAACTAATGATGTCCCTAAGCAAATACCGCCTTGTCGGAATATAGATATTCTATAAACGGTGCATCGTGTAATATAATCGATACCAAAGGTCGACGGACCTGCGGCGTACAAAGACATCAAAGGCTAATAGCCTGCGACGTGAAATGATACCAAGGGTCGACGGACCTGCGGCGCACAAAGACATCAAAGGCTGATAGCCTGCGACGTGAAAGATGCCCATGAGGGTGTACAAGATGCCGCCGCTGACGGGCTGCGGTGTACAGGACATCAAAGGTCATCAGTAATGCCTGCGACGTGTATAGGTACCTTAGCGTAGCTGGCGCTATAACCAGGGTAAAACGGTGGGGTAGTCCCCCACTTTTTAGGACCTTCGGGCCTACATTACTGAACTCGCTAAGGACAAAGAGAGCCTAGCGCAAAACGACACCCGAGGACAATGACGACGGTCATTGCAACCAAGGGCGTGAATTCGTACTTGGCTTACGAATTGAATAAGCGAGCTGGCGCTATAACCATGCCATGATAATAATGTTCTCAGAAACATCCGCCATGTCCCGTGAGAAAAACATAATACGAGGAGGAAGGGAACTCCGACGAAACTTACGAACATGGGGAGTTAAACTCCCCAAGTCCTTACCATCATATCTCGAAACAAGAAATAACGAAGTGTTTCTTACAGGCCATCACCACCCTGAAAAAGGCAAAAATGAGGATGTCCCAGGGAGCTCGGAGACACGTACAACAGAACCTGGGGATCTCCTTCAAGAATGCAAGGTTCAGAGAGGAGCTCTGCCATCGGGTCTCCACTAGACATGCATAGGGGAGTTAAGCTCTCCAAAACCTTCAAGAGGTAATCACGGTAGGGAGGTAAGGCCCATCTTAATATTTTACTCTAATTCACTTTTTGTCCCAAAAACTAAATTAGAGTAGGGGAGTGGTTGATATGGACTAAACTAGATGGGCCGAAAAATAAAAAAGCCCAGCAAACCCATAACAAAGGAAGGCCCGCACGTTATAAGTGAAAAGATATTACGAAAAGGGAATCCAATGAGAAATGCCACGTGTCTGATGGAGAGAGGGCAGCACCCCTGCAAAAGCTGCGACCACTGTTCACTATAGAAAGCTATCTGCAAACTGTCAAAGGCTCTCTGACAGACGGCCTGTCATCCAGAGCATCACACGGTCCCAGAAGGTCTTATCACCAGGGACCTCGAGAGGGACCTCCAGGCAATATCCAGGAGCTAGGACGTACCTCCATGTAATACCCAAGAGCCTTTTCTCCTATAAAAGGAGGACTTCATCATTTCCACATCCAACTCTCTCATTCCTCGCTTCTTAACATATAATATTCTCTCTCTACCTTATACACCATATCTTCAACGTCCCAGTAGCTATTTTATTAAGTGTTCTAGTAGGTGTTCTTGATATAAAGAAGAGAGGGTGAGTTGTTTGAGTGTGTAATTCATCAAAGTATAGTGAGAACAGTTTTAGAGCACCCGTGGACGTAGGATCTACAAAGATCCGAACCACGTAATTCTTTGTGTTATTTTCGTTTACGTCTTCAAGCAGGTCCCTCGTGTTCCAAACACCTTCAAATAGGTCCCCCGCATTCCAACCACGTTCAAATAGGTCCCCAGCGTCCCAGACACATCTCGGCATGTCCCATACAGGTCCCAATGTCCCAAACAGGTCCCCAAACACGTCCCGACTTCCCCAATACGTCCCAATCCCACAAATACGTCCCCCACAAGTCCTAAACACGTCCCCCTCAGTCTCTCTTTCAATAAGCACCTTACGCACATAACTTTATCGATTCTCCGGCTATATAAATTCCTTTACCCACACACATACAAATCCTGTTGATTGGGTTTGCCCCATATCAATACTAATGATCGTTACTAGAACATTGGAGACTATAATCATATAATTTTATTATCATTATTTCTAATAATATAATGTATTTGGTGGAATAAATATAACTAAATCATAACATATCTGTAATATTTATGTCACGCTCTGTTCGGGGTAGGGTTGTCGACGGGACGGGGAATCGCTCTGTTCGGGGTAGGGTTGTCGACGGGACGGGGATTCCCCGTCCCCGTGGGGATCCGCCCCAAATAGGACGGGAAATCCCCGCCATTCTACTCCCGCGGGGCTAGGACGGGGGAACATTTTTCCCCATGGGTATCCCCGCCCCGTTCCCCGACCCGTCCCCGATAATAAAATAATATATATTATAGTCAATTAATAATATTATAAGATAAATAATATTAAAATATACTTTGAAAATTATAAAATAATATAAATATGATTAAAATATAGCTTAAATAAATAAATATATTAAAATAGATTTTAAATAATATAAATGATATCAAAATAGTTTAAATAATATTAAAATAATATAAACTGAAATTTTTTCTGAAAAGTGACGAGGCGGGGAATCCCCGTGGGGATGGGGACGGGGACGATTTCGTCCCCGTTTGGCTCGCGGGGACGGGGACGGGGATTGGATCCCCGCCCCGAACCCGCCCCCTTGACAACCCTAGTTGGGAGTGGAGGGAACAGTTACGATTTAATCGCCCCTTTGAAAACCAACTCCGTGTCTGAAAAAGGAATGGATTGAATAGTGGAAAAGCGAACCATTTTATGTAAACAAATTGGATTATTATTCTCGAAGATAGTGCGAGCAATCATTTTCAATTTCCCATTTCTCCAGTATATATTGATAAAGAATAAAAGTCGAAAAACTACTTACGTGATTTACAGCATACAAAAACTTAGTTCGAGTTCTAGAAGCAATTTTTTAAGCATTTTTTTTTATAGAGGAATGATATGGTGCTCACCAGGGCACCTGCTGACGGATTCGTGCCAAATCAGCAACTTAAATATTATGTGGCATTAATCAACACATCTTAGGCGTCATAGATCGACACATATGAAGCTGATGTGGCAAGTTAACGTGGAGTATATCAAGGCCACACAACAAGTGCCACATAAGACGTGAACATGCCACATCAGCATCATATGTGTCGATCTATGACGCTTAAGATGTGTTGATTAATGCCACATCACATTTGGTGTTGAAGCGGCATGCTGATTTGGCACGAATCGGTGTCAAATCAGCAGGTGCTCATATAATGTGCTCACATAAAGTGGGTAGCACATATCATTCTTTTTTATATAGAATATATGAAGGGGGATCGAATTACATACCCGACTTTCTTACTTGAGAATTTCTTCAATACATGAAAGATCATGTTGACAACAACAGAGTCACAAGTGACTATTGACACAACAAGGAAAATAATTATTCAAAAAGAAAAGAAAGAGAAAACAAGGAAATAAGAAAATTATTAAAAAAAACAGTCATTTATTAGTGGAATCACATAAGGCCGAGAAGATGGAGGTTTTGGACTTGCCTACTAATTGGGTATAGGCCAATTTCATTTAAAATATGACAGAATCATTCTTACATATTACATTGTTGATGTTTAAAGAAAAGATAGTGTATAAGAATGAAACTTGTCACATTTTAAATGGAGTTATGTTATACCCAATTGGATAGGGAAGATAATGCCGAAGAGATATCAACTTCAAATCTGAAGCAAGCAATGGAATAAAGACCATTCTTACAAAAGTAATGTCCATTGACACAATATTATAACGGCACTTCTATCATTATCCGAGTAAAAATAATTCTTGGTACTTTCAGCGTTTTTACACCACTCCAAGTTCCACAACATAGTTGATTGATCAATTTCCACTATTATCGTATCTCATAATTTAATACCAAATATTCTTTTTTTTGGAGGAATTCATACCAAATATTTCATACCAAAATATTGACATTCCTCCATCTTGCCCTCCCCAAATCGTTCGTAAGTTTGACTACTTCACAAATTATTATAAACCACAGCCTGGAGAGCAATTATTTAGTGCTCTTGGCTTCTTTTTTATTTTAATCAAAGCTGTTTGTTTTCTAGTTGAACAAGAGCCAAAAATTCTACCATTAACTGTCAGAAGCGATTTCAATAAATAATGTAAACTACCATTTTGTGCACGCTCAAATGCGCATACTATATATACTTCATAATCCAATTTCAATTAAATTATTTAAAAGTAACTATAGTTTTAGTCTAATTATGTTAAAAAGAAAAAAATTGATTTATATTAAAGGTAAAATAGTATTTAACTGAAAGTATAAGGTTAAAATAGCAATTAACTAAAGGTAGTGAGTGTTTTTTTCAATTTTTTAAATTTGATCGACCAATTTTGTGACGATTATAGCAAGCTTTGAGGCTTATAATAATACTATTATGATTATCACACATATTTGTATGCGAATATATCAAATCATTGAACATTTTGGATTATTCACTAAGTTAAAAAAAAATAAAATTTTAAATTAAGGATAAAATTGTAATAAAATAAAAGAATATAGATTAAAATTGTAATTAACATATCAAATTGAAAAGCTGATTTGACAGTTTTTAGTCATCCTAACTCTTTATAGTATAGATAATAAAGCATTAGATATACCAAGCCTTGAAAGTGTTGAGTTAAAAAATGATTACCACAAACAAACAAACCCATTGAAAAGCCTGATAAGGAAAACTCGGTCCATTTAACCCAAGACCCCAAAGTTGCACAGCGACAATCGCCACGTGTTGGATTTTGGAACAATCGTCTTTCTCGAACGGATGAAGATACCGTTAAGGGTCTAACTCTTGATCTCACAACGCACCGCAGAGTTAGATCGAAGAAGAACGATTCGTACTACAAATCAGAACACTCGCAATCCGATATGAGAGTTTTAGGAACTCACGAAAAACCACGCAATCCTCAGTCTTCTTGATTCTCGGGTGATGAAGTGTTTCTCATCTTCAATAATCTTCAATATCAAAGTGTTTAGCTTTTCTTTGAACTTCTTTGCTCGGTGCCTTGTCACTGGTCCAACTGGTACTTGAATCGTCGGCTTTATTTGCTTATTGTTAGGCTCGTTCACATTTCAACCAAAAACATATCTTATCTAACAAAGCAAAGATGTCAAGTTCCA
Source organism: Craterostigma plantagineum (assembly GCA_027422505.1). NCBI lineage: Eukaryota > Viridiplantae > Streptophyta > Magnoliopsida > Lamiales > Linderniaceae > Craterostigma > Craterostigma plantagineum. The sequence goes on along the minus strand of JAPQWV010000021.1, from coordinate 12,906,044 downwards.
CTGCGGGACGAAGACGAATTCTTGCCGGCTTATTAACGAACTATAAGAAAATCATTCTACTGTAGCATTCTTTGACAATGTTGCAATTAAAAGTCCGCATAGTGAAAAAAAGAACTATATGATTAGTGTTCATGCCATTCATGATAGTAAAACGATAGTAGCTGATCCTTACTACTTAACCGATAATCAATTCGTTGTATGATGGAAATCAAATAAAACTCATTAACGGTCCATTGATTTGACCACTCATGATGTCAAACCTTCTACAGAGCTATTGACGCACAATTAAGCCCCATGTGGTATAAATGGGCCCAAGATTTAGATACATTTGAAGATTCATTGGTTCTTTAATGGTTCAGATTGTCATTTCTATTTTTGGCTCTCTTGCTAACGAAGTCGTATGGCCGTTTATAGAATTTGGCATGGGCACTTGAAAGGTCTGGCTCGCAACTCCGTTTATATAAGGTGTTGAATATCGAACGGAGAGGATTGACTTATCCACTGAGCTATTGACGTGCACTTCGAAGACGAATTGTTCCATTGATCTCGTGTTTACAGATTCAATCCAAACAAAAACAACTACCTTCAAATCCCTCCGTCGATCACCGTCGGAGTTTGTAGATTTTTCCCGACTCAATTGCTGAAAGGCTTTAACTTGAGTCTCTATCACTCGAACCTCTGACTCCACCTCTTTTTCAAAGGGTGCGCGAGCACCGACCAACCTTAAGCATCTCGGAAATCTCTTGCCTGAAAGAGTCTTCCATATTCGATTCTTTCATTCGAGCCTTTCTTGTTCGTATCTTCATGGTTAATGTTATTATTCATAGTTAGACATAGAGATAACGGAGAAAGATTGTTTTCATATATTTTTTTACAAATGAGAATGGACCCAGTATGCAGCTTTATTTCTTACTAGCGGTTTAGACACAATAATTGATTTAGCTAATCATATCTTTTCCTTAATTGCATATGCTTTGATTTGGTTATGATTTTGTGCCTTGTTCGGTGGAGTATTTCCTTCCATCATCAATAGTTTATTATACCAAACCATTTACAGCTGAATAACCTGTCACTCTTCGACTTCTTGGTAGGTTAGAAAGACTCACTACAAAAATTAACCTCAACACCGCGGTAACATAAGAAAAATCATCGTCAAGACTCACCTCTTGAACTTCTGAAATTTCAGTTTGTTTTGCCCCTCTTCTCCACCTCGAGAAAAAAATGTATTTGACCTCCCTTGATTCCTTTTCATGCCTCTCTCCATTTTTGAGATTCTCGAGCCGTTCAATACGTTGATACCATTCCGCTTTAACCCCTTAAGTACCGCCTTAGAACCCTTGAGAATCTTGATCTTTCCGGCTTTTGTTTTGGTTGAATATCCAAGATCGTCTAAGGTTCCTCCAGAGATTAAGTTCCGTCACATCTCCGGGACGTACCTAACTTTCTCGAGCACCTGTTCCTCACCCGAATGCAACCTCAAGATAACTGATCGTATGCCAAGTACTTGACATGCCTTGTCGTTTCCCAAGTGAACCGATTCACCCTTTACTTCTTTGAAGTTCTTGATCCAAGACCTATTACATGTAATATGAAATGTACAACAATCGAGAATCCATTCCTTACCAACGTCCTTCTTAGCTACCGTAAATATCTCAGGCGATTCAAATGTTCCTCCTCGGCACTCACCTTGTTAACCCGATTTTGACTCGCAGATTTTGGTGTTCGTTTAGGGCATTCTCTTTTTATGTGTCCTTCCTCGTAGCACTCGTAGCACTTGATAGGATTAAGCTTGGACTTCGCCCGGATCATGCCCATTTTCCGGTTCCCTCTGGAAATTTAGTTGCCTTGAGCTTAACGTCGTGTGCCCGTCTACAAGTTTGAGCACGTCCCTTCCCTAGAGAAGCGTCTCCTTGAGCGTGTTGAACCCCTTTAGAAGCGAGCATAGCAAAAGCAGTGCCTTGCCTTCCTCTAAGATCTCGACCTCGGCATCAAGGTCAATGATCATCTTGTTGAACACGACCACTTGGTCTTCGATGCTTTGGCCCTCTAGCACCCGAAATGAATATAAGGCATGCCGAGATAGAGTCTATACGCCAGGGTCTTTACCATATACAGCTTGTCTAGCTTTTTCCACATGCCATCGGGTGTAGACTCCTTCGAAACCGTTCTAAGTTTGTCGCCGAGGTTAGAACGATTGCGCTATGTTCCTTTTCCATCATTAACTTTTTAATTTCCGATGCCATCTCTGCGGGTAGCATGTCATTCTCCGCTTTGAGAGCCTATTCGAGCCCTTGTTGGACTAGCAACGCCTTCAGTTTTATTCTCCATAGCCCTCAATCACGTGTTAGATCTACGCTCACCGCACCACTTGTTAAGATTTCGACCACCCTAGAATCCTAAGACAACGTGTTTGCGTGCGTGTGTGATTTGAAGATAGAAGCAAACAAGCGTGAAATATAACAAGTGATATAACGTGGTTCGGCTCTAACGTTAAGCATGCATCCAAGACCCCAAAGAGAACCTTTATTGATTACGTTCAGGTACTTGCTCCTTAGAAAACTGCCATCACCCATGTATCACGTTCCTTCACTAAACTGTTGCATGCTTTCTACAGTTAATCCACATAAGTCGTCAGTGAAGCCAATGATTTGATTAGTTTAGAAAACTTCTTCATCTCCTCACTAGCAGCAAGCTCTGAGCTTCATTGATGATTTAATTTTCTCCACAGACATGCTAATAATCAAGTACCTCAAGCGACACTCGTCAGGAACCCATTAAGATCAAACGAAAATTTGTTTCGACAAAAACCCCTCAATATAGTTTAGAGCTGATAGTATAGTCGACATTAAAAATATTCATTCTACACAAGAACGATTAAAGAGAAACGACAGTTGTCGACGCTCCATCTCGTGCAACATACCTAACATTGAACGAATTATATGCATTCGTTGAAAACCAAGGAGTTGGATACCATAGCGAATAATGTTTGATAGTTTGATGATTTCAACATCACAATAGACGACGATAGAAAAAATATTGGAACTTTTAAGATATGGAAAATAGACGAAGTTGCGTTCGTTATATAACGAACTTCGTCGTGCTTAATAGATAAGATAGCATGCTGAGTACCCACGACCATCGACTACGCAAATTGCGGTCTTTGTTTCAAAACCATTTTCGAAACAACGTGAATGAGAGGTTTGTTTAATCATGTCAGAAAATAGTTCGTGTATTATCCACTACGAAGTTACTGTTAGATATGACATCGTGCCTATAAACCACGACGTATGCGCTATTGGTCGAAACTCAACATATTAAATGAGCCATAAGATACATTGCTAGGTACGAAGTCGTTTCCAAATCTCCAAAGTTCATCACAAGGGCTTAAATGGTAAAGTAAATAAATAAACTGTTGAATTATGTGGTTGTGAAAGGTGCGACTAAATTTTATCATTATATTTTTCAAATCTCGGATTTAGATGTTTCCTTACATTATTGTTTTGTTCGGACAATAATTGAATTCTCAACTCCAATAGTGAAGACAAGTGGAGATATAATTCTCCTCTTATTGTCGGGCGTTTCGACTTGCGTTTAGACCACGGTTTTGAAAACAGGATCGGACCGGCCGGTTCAAGCCGGAAATCTGATCCAATTCCGTCCGGTTCAATTTAAAAAATTAGAAAAATTGAAATATAGTAAATTATTAAGTATGTAATTCGTAGTCAATAACTAGTTGTGGCCCAATGGTTACGATATGGGCCTCATAACCTTGAGGTTTTGGGTTCAGTTCATTTCTGCAACTAAATTTTATATTATCTTTTAGTACCTCATTTATAATTAAATTTTAATCTCAATAGTGCTTTAATTTCATTTTTACCCCTAATTTATAAATTTCATTTTGACATCTCATTTTACAATTATTTTTAGATTTCTAGCACATTTTATTTGATTGATCACTAATAGAACATATATCTATTGTATTTAAAGATGCCGGTTTTACTTCGGTTTGATTTCGGTTTTATACCGATTAAACCATGAAACCTTTAACCATAAAAATTTTCAGTCCGGTCCGAAAACTCGCTTTCGGAACCTTGGTTTAGACAATAATAGAGAACTTTTTGGACTCAAGTTTTTTTTTGCAAATAGCATTGTTTTTTACCTATTCTACAATGATAGCCTAAGTGGTCAATGTATGATACTTTCTAACGAAAGGTCAACGTGTTTGATGTTACCGTTAATTGGTGTGTGAACTTGGAACGAAAAACAATTAATGATCGATCCAGTCGCACTGAATTGAAATGTGTGAATTATATTGGGTTGTCGAAAGATTAGTTATGCTGAAAGTCAATGATTGTCTTATCATAAACAACAATAAGGTTTGAGATTAACTCAGGCCACTTCGAACTCTGACTGTTATAATATGGGATACCTCAAATAGTATTTTTGTTTAGTATATATACAATATGGGCTTATTAGTGTTCAGGCCCTATTAACAAGTTCTAGTAGAAATCAGGCCCTAAATAGGGAGAATAACCCAAGTAATATTTATGTTAGGGATAAGGACATATTCCCAACTGAAAGACTTATTCATCCTTATTTTTTCGAAAAGTACATCAAATTTTTCTGTACGGAGCTAAATTTACACGTGTTATCGAGCATAGTTATAAAGTGGTATTTATAGCTAAGTTTTCGTTACCAAAGTACAACTTAGTGGTATTTAGTAAAAGTGAAGTCTTATTACCAGATTGAACTGTAAATTGTGCGATATAAACCAATTAGAACACAAATCTCGAGCTGAGACTAAAAACCGCTTTCCAGTAACCCGAACCCCAAAAACTATCTTTCCACCCTTCATCGAGAAAATCCGAACATTTTTCTACCGATTTCAACCCATCGACGAAACCTGACCGATTTCGACACTTCATCGACGAATCTAGCGATTGCTCCGAAGAAGAATGCCGCCGATCGTCGAGGAAGTGGCCGAAAGAAGGAGAAGAAAGTTTCCTGGAAGAAGAATGGCGTCGATCCCAGAGGAAGTGGTCGGAAGGAGAAGAATGTTGCCGCGAAGAAGAAACTCGACGAATTGATTGAACAGGGTCCAGAAGACATAAGAACTCGATGCCAACCCAAGATCTTCCTGAAGAAAATGACGGAGATTCTAAAAGGAGCAAGCGAAGAGCATTTACACGCGGTAGAGTGAACGTCGTTAGTGCAATTCCTGCGGCTAAACCGGTGTGAAATCCTTGGCGACATGTTAAAACCTATGTTTAAACGGCTAAATAAAAATTCCACGTCTTTCAGGATTGGGGAAAATAATTTGGTACCATTTTCTGTAAAAGAGTTTTCGGTGTTTATAGGTCTTAGAGTGGAAGGGCAGTTTTTAATTTGATAAATCTGGGACTGAAGTAGAATTTGTGAAGGGGTGTTTTCCAAATAGAATCTTTAGTCGATTAAGTGGGACGATGCCATTAAGAGATAAAAGAATTTGTGGTCGATGTGATAAGGTCAGTTTGGAGGATTTCAGTCAGATGCATATCCTGTTAGTGTGTATTTGTATTTTGTTTGCCACATCGAACTACTTTTTCCCTGAATTTCTTTCTTCTTAAGTTGGGCATCTCAACTGGATTGATAATTTTGAGTGGGGGCTGGCAGTTCATTCGTTTCTTGTAAGATCGATTATGTAAAGGCTGGCGTACTTTGAAGAGTGCACATTTGGCTTGTCGGTAAGTCTACTCCTCCGCTTTTTCAGTACTACTATTCTATTCCTTTCTTATTCGCGTAATGTACTTTCGACTTTTCAGGTATGGGGTATGAGCATGCACCCTCGTAGGTAAGTGGGAGTAGGTGGACGGTATCCTTGGTTCACTAGGTGGGTCCCATCAACTCAGCCTAGTGAAAGAGAAATTCTTGGATGCTATAGAAGTTGAAACCTAATGAAGTTCCTCACACCCTTCGACTTCTTAATGAAGTTAATATGTATTTCTCTTTGCCCGCAAGCCTAATGAGGGTAGCTGATGTTGATGAGAAGACCACAGATGAGGAACTTGATAAGGCAAAGGATGCACTGAGAAGATGGCTGATGTGAAGGTGGATTATGCATCTCAGAAGGTGGCTGATGCATCTGTGTGTTGTTGGATGATGAGAAGGTCGATGAGCAGGTCAATGAGAATGAGAAGGTCGATGGGCATGTCAATGAGAATGAGAAGGTCGATGAGAAGGTCAATGAGAATGAGAAGGTCGATGAGCATGTCAATGAAAATGAGAAGGTCAATGAGAAGGTGGTTGATGAAAATAAGAAGAAAGATATTAATAGGGCTGATGAGAGTGAGAAGGCTGATAAGGATGATGATGTTGCTGATGAGAAGTCTGATGATAAGGTTGGTGCTAAGGGTGATGAAAAGGCTGAGGAGAGTGAGAAGGTTGATCTAGACGACATTATTTCCAGCTTACTGAAGTTTTTCTGTTTCGACGGTGGATTCGGAGTACAAGCAGTTTTTAGCTTCCAAGAATGAAGAGGTGGTTTGCACACCACAGACTAAGGTGCAGACAGATGATCCCTCGATAGCTCGGAATGTCAGGTCAAGGGCCAATAGAAACCGAAAAGGAGACGAGGACTTCGTTGCCCCACCCGGAACCACGACACGCCTAAAAAGAAGCGAAGGAACCAAAAAGCTACACCCAAGAAAGTACCAACAGTTGAAGTAGTCGACACATCTTCGATAGGCAGTCGATCAGCCGTTCCAGACGAGGGCGGGGTCGATAATTCCCAGATAATTGATAAAGAATTTGCCGACAAAGTTTCTCTATCTCCTGCTGAAAGAGAATTTATTAACCGATACATCGCCCTAGCAATTTCACGTAAGTTATGTTGTTGAAATACGTCGGCAATTAACTAATGGTTGTTGTAAATGCAGCAATGTCATTTGGGACGAGAGTAACGTAGAGCTGAAGGGTGTTCAACCGCAATGATAAAAGAAGTCCTACTAGGTCCGATGTAATCGACAAACGGTTCCAATACCTATCTTCGGCACTTTATAAAGGACGATTTACCCCTAATGCAGAGGCACTCTTTTTTGCGACGCATGTTGCTGTGAGTTGTATTCATAATTCTTCCTTCTTACAATATGCACGTATCAATTGAGTGGTTTAAACACCTTAATTTTGTTATTGTTCTCAGCAAATATCGAATGTATCATGGCGAGGAGTTATCGACCTAAGTTATGCAGAAGGTTTTGCGGAGTTCAAGGAGTTACTGTCAAACTCCACGTGGTGGAGCTGGACAAGTTAGGTGGTCCGATGTTATAGACCTCGAAGTACATCGTGTTCCCATTATTCCAAGGCTTTCATTGACATTTGCTTGTACTCGACCTCTCCAGTTGCTCCTTCGTCATTACAATACGATGCCCGTTCCACAATAAAAAAAAAGTCGCAGTCCGATGTGTAAGTAAAACTATGTGGTTCATTACTTGATGTTTTATGTTGTGTATCTGACTAATTCTCCAATCTTAGGTTAATGCCATTCAAACCTACCTGCAACAATTGGTGTTGGAACCTTGCCCTATTCGAAGGTGGTAAAAGGTTCTTGTCGACAACAGGCTAGCAATGGCACATACTATGAGTTTTGGTGTGCATTATTGGGGAGGCCATCTGTCGCAACGAGGCATTATTTTGGAGTGAAGTTAACAGTTCCGGAGATATCAAGAACTATAGGGTCCGAGTATTGTCCTGAGTATTGGAGTTCACTGCTTCGTCATGGCTCTGATTTATGCTATTTATATATTTGTGTTTGTAGTTGAAGTTTGTCGACAATGTGTAAATTTAGGTCCGTATGGAAAAAATTGATGTAATTTCCGAAAACAATAAGAGTAAAAAAGTCTTTTCAGTGGAAATCGGCCCTTATCATCCCTAAAATAAATCGGCCCTTATCATGCCCTGGTTTCTACTGAAATTTGTTAAAAGGGCATGAACGGGTCTTTTTAAAAACTAGCATTTGACTGGAGTCAACTTAAGAAATAGCCTCCTTGATTTTACCTTTTAAAAAGTAGTTAGCGGTATTTTCGTCTTTTATTAGGGTATCATTTTTTACACAGTAAAAACTAATATGTTAAATCGAAACCGCGTTGGGGTGGGCGAATGGGGTGTAGTCCAGTGGTTGTGTAGTCAGACGTTCAAGTAGTAGGTCGTGCGTTCAAATCCCCAACACATATTTTTTTATATATAGGAGGGATCCCTGCTAGCATGCGCGGCACCCCTGCTATATAGCATGGGTCCCCTGCAGCATGGGCGGGTCTCATGTGCCTACTGCGGCAGGACACCCGCCCATGCTGGGCAATAGACCCGTGCTATATAGCAGGGTCCCGCCCATTTGCTGTATAGCATGGCGAGTCTACTTCAGCATAGCACTGACCCTCTGCATGGACGGTCTCATGTGCCTACTGCGGCATGAGACCCGCCCATGCTGGGCAAGGGACCCGTGATGCTAGCAGGAGTTCCGCCCATTTGATGCACATCATGGGCGGCATGAGACCCGTCCATGCTGGACAAGGGACCCGTGCTATATGACAGGGGTCCCGCTCATGCTAGCAGGGGTGCCGCCCATTTGATGCACAGCATGGGCGGGTCTCTTACAGCATAGCACTGGACCCCTACTTAGGGGACCCGTGCTATGTAGCTAGGGACCCTGCATTTTTTGTGACCCCATTAGTAAAGGGCATTAAAGTCATTTTTCATTTGGAGGCTACTTTTTGAACGTTGACCACGTCAAAGACTATTTTCTTAAATTACCCGAGCATGAACACTAATAAGTCGAAAAAAAAACCTTCAATTATTAAAGGGTAGCCCATAAGGTACTTACCAAGCACAGAGAAAATGTGCTGCCGACTATTTCAACATAATAGAATACGATATCCATGGGAATCGATATGTAATAATAAAATCATAACCCAAATACATTCAAACATTATTCCACGTTCCAAGCCCCTTAATACTGCTACTAATAAGTGCATGATAGTAATAAAAACACAGGTCGCTCATAAAAACTACTAATAAGGAATTAAAGCAACAACAAACAGCAATTTGCATCACAGCACACAAATCAGAACACATAAGTTAGCAGCCCATAAAAACACACATATTTCACAAACCACAGATGAATAGTTCTTTCTCACCTTACTCAGGTCAGCATAAGTTCGCAGCCACTGTGGTGGGGTCGAACGCATACGCGAACCTCATGCTCTTCTTGCCCTTCACGCAATTTCGGCACCATTATCTCAAGAACTGATCCCTGCCCATCGTAGCACGCTTCTATGTTAGCATCTTCAGGGATACGAGTCGCCAGCTGTATCTCCCTAACGAATTCGCCAGGCGGACAGTGCTCAGAAAATGGATCGGTGAGCTTGAAAGTCCTATCGTTTCTCTTTATAAACGGAGTCCCCGACGTGCTAATTCCCGACACCTTTATGATCCCATGAGAGGGCGTATTCTTCCAAGAAACCTTCACCCTTTGTAGGTCGACGAAAGGCAGGCTCACCAAGATTAGATAGCCTTGTTCATCTTCATATATTGTCCTAGCAGCTGTAACTGGGCCGTACACATTCTTTAGGACACCATTAAACTCTTGAAGCCAATGTGGATGCTCATTGGGGTTGTGGGCTTCCATGGAAGGAACTCGGTCTTGAGAATTTGATGCCAAGAAGCAATCTTCTTCGCTTCCATGAGACATGGAATCTTTCTTTCTCTTGTTGCTCACTGGGGATAAATCGGGCGTTTCACCGTTTGTGTGGGCAGTAGTGGGTTGAGTTGATAGGTTAAGAACTGACCCGTTAAGCATCTTCTTCGAGTGGTGAGACTGTGAACCATTGTTCTTCAGCGTAGGTGGAATCGCCCTTTCGAGCTCAAACTCAGTGTTGGGTAGGTTTCTCCAAGAACTGTAATCACTTGCGTCGGGCGGATTGTGAAGTGTAAATCCCGCCCAGTGAGTTCTATCCATCTTTTCTTATCATCTTCGGCGAGGCCCATGAGACTGGGGGAAGTTACAACCTCAATTCCATGAACGCACTGAGGATTTGAGAGCCCACGGTAGTGCTTACGCTGCATTCTATGAGATCGAACAAAGCCCTTATCGACGCTGAAAGGAAAGGGCCTTTCACCTTGTCGCGAGTGTCCATTCATGTAGCTTCTTAGCTGCATTTTTCCCAAAGCGTTTTCTGGCCTCTCTTTGAAAACCCACATGTACATGTTCTCCATATCGTGCTGAACCATAAACGTATCAAGTTGGAGATCAGATTTCTCGAACCCAGAAACTCCATTGCTGTCGCAGATTATTCGACTCTTCGACTTCTCTTTCAGCACAGGCTTGAAGTAGAAGCTGAAGAACAACCAAGCTCCCCATATGCTATCGACCCTTTTCGCACACTTTCTCCCGACTACCTTTGGGACGTTGAATGTCCCTGTTTCATATATTTGAGTGCCTAACCCAACTTCAAGAATATCACAGTGCTCATTGTTCCAAGGCTGAGGAGGAGGGCTTTGCTCGACGGAGAGTGGTAAGTTAATATCCGGTGGAAGTGTTAGAATAACTTGGCGATTTATTTCGTGATCTATCTCTTCGTGGGAAGACGAGGCACTAGAATCCATGGATAATATGGTGGATGGATGATGATTCTCCATTGGAAAAGCAGTGAGAAGGGTACCTCCCATCTCAAACGAAATCGCCCTTGTTGTTGTTAGTAAAGATATAGGATGAGCTGATTAATTTAACACCGAAAACCAACTTCGACGAAAGACCGATCGTTATAAACACATCCATGTCATTAGTCCCAGCCACACACATCGACCTCCATCAGATCTCTAAGCTTAATCATTTCAACGGCACTTCCCAAGAAATTCAACAGTACAACTAAAAGAACTCAAGCTAAGTCAATAAGATCTTTACCCTAAAACAAACAGCTAAATGAAATCAACCTCCATTCCAAAGAGAAAAATCCTCATACCCTGACTGACAGACACCCAAGCATATCCATCAAATCAAGACCCAAACAATCACTAAAAACAAAAGCGAACACTGAGGAATAGGTAAATTAAACGCCTTTTACTTTTTCGGTCGCCTTCCTTCCCAACTATCAACCAATATAGGTGCGAAGCTTTGAAGATAATCCAACAGTGAGCTAAAAATTACCAATCTATGAATCCGAGGCCCAAGAAAAGAACCAAATCAGATGGGATCTTTGAAGAGTACCTTTTAGGATAAGCTTCAATAACCAAGAATCCAGATAAACTTGAGCACTCAGCGCTGGCCCTCATCTTCATCCTTAATCTGTGCACAACAAAGATTCAGCTATTTCCGACCCTTTCTCACAGACGCGGTAATCGTCTCTCATGCTCCTCTAACCCTAGAACAATTTTATCAGCAAATACATGGAATCAATTGTGTTATTATACTTTTATTTTTCTTTTCTTTTTCTCTTACTTTCGAAAAATGAAGGAAATAGAAGAAGAGATTTGATTCGGCGAATGAGATTGATTTATAGAAGTTTGGTAGAGAGAGAGAGAGTTACACTTTTCATATAATAATGATAATCATAATAATAAAAATATGTAATATTTATTTGTGGGCTTGAGGAGGTAAAAGCCTTCACCGGGTATGTTGGGCCACATAAAGAGGTGAGCTGTCTTTGTTTTGTGTGTCCTTTTGTCAACTTCTCAGTGGTTTCCTATTTATCTTTGTAGTTATATATGTGAATGTGATTTAATATACATATTACCGTAATTCAATGTATATAAGAGAGAGAAAATTCCATGTTTATGTATAAATGCTTTTAGTTATCATAAGGGGTAGGGCTTTCTAAAAGATGGTCAATGACGTGTTTAAATTGAAAGACTTTGTGTCCACTTATCCCACTTACGTTGGACAAGTAGAGAGTTCAAGTTTGATTTTCTATCTATCCAAAATATTTCTCTTTTTTTTTGCGTCATTAATATTTCTATTGGTCACGCCCATTCCTATGTCTTTTCCAAGGTTTTGAAAACAGGTTTTCGAAACGGACCGAAAATTTTAGTGGTTTAACCAGTATAAAACGAAATCCAATCGGAGTAAAATCGGTATCTCTAAATACAATTATTATATATTCTATTAGTGAATCAATCAAATAAATGTGCTAGAAATCTAAAATTAATTGTAAATGAGATGTCAAAATTAAATTTACAAATTAGGGCTAAAAAATGAAATTAAACCAAAATATATTGCGATGGGATTGAAACTTAATTATATATGAGGTATTAGAGATAATTTAAAATAAAATTTATTAATTGTAAAAAAGGAATTGAACCCAAAACCTCAAGGATGTGAGGCCCATTTCTTAACCATTGAGCCACAATTAGTTATCCGATTATAAAATTATATTAATAATAAGTCATTTTCGATTTTTTTAATTTTTTAAATTAAAAACTAGACCAGACCGGAACCGGACCGGATTTCCGGCCGGTTCGCCGGTTTCCGGCTTGAACCGACCGGTCCGGTCCGGTTTTAAAAACCATGGTCTTTTCTACTTGAAAAGGATCTCATTTTGATCGTCATGGATGACGTAATTATTTTGTCTCTGCACGCAAGTGAAAGTCCCAATAAACAGACATCGTACGATGAAATATGAGCCCATGGCTCTGCACGCATCTCATCCGTCGTTTTTTTATGTATATATATGTTCATCTTCTTTGAGAGGTTCTTTCGTCTACCTTTTATTATTAATTTTAACAAAGCACAAAATAAAAAATAAAACAAAGCATACATATCCTTTCTCTCTTAATGGGAGTTCCTTTCTCTCTTAATGAGAGTTTTCCTTCTCCTTCATTAGGTGTTTTTGATTCGAAATTACTCCTTACTTCACTCACCAAAGAATGGACAATCGGTGCGGTTGTGTGTGATACTCAATATCCGGCATTTTCTGGTCATCTGATCTCTCCACTAAGGACATACCACATCCTCTCTGCTGTCTCTTTCCTTTTAACAGCTGTTTTTTTTTTTTAATTCCTTCGTAACCAAACTACATTCCTTTTTTCTAATTTTCTTGGCAGTGTAGTGGCGAGGGGTCGATTCCTCATTGCTAGGTAAGCGTGAGTGTGATAAACGCCAGGGACTTCACCATGAGCATTGACAGTGGGGGTTTAACGACAGAGGAGATAGAAGGTATATCGATTTCTGACTGTCCGCAGGAAAAACCTTCGAGTGGAACATATTATCGGGTAGTAGGCCGTATACTCGCAAGGAAATCTTTCAACTTTGAAGCCCTGAAAACTACTCTTGCTAACGCATTCAATCCGGGGAAAGGAATGCAGATGCAACTGGTGAATGATGAACGGTTCATAGTCTATTTTAACCACCAGATTGACCGCATGCGGGTCCTAAACTTTTCACCATGGGCATTTGAGAAACAGGCGATCGTACTTAAAGCTTTCAATGAGGGTGAAGACCCGTTGAAGATTGACTTGGACTGGTGTCAGTTCTCCATTCAGATTCATAATATCCCTGCAGAGTTTCGATCTAGACAAATCATGGAACGGATTGGAAACAAGGTGGGCAGATTCATCGACTCGGATCATATGGAGAAAGCATGGAATCCATTCGTTCGCATCAAAGTCTTGGTTGATGTACGGAAACCACTACTCAGGGTAATGATGTTACATGGGAAATCATCTGAACATACTATGGTTGAGCTAAGATACGAGCGCCTCCCAAATTTCTGCTATTACTGTGGTCTCTTAGATCATACAACCTCGACATGTTCTCTTCAATACGATGAAAATTTCGCCGTTCCGGGCACGGATCATCCGTATAAACCATCCCTCAGGGCTCCACGTGGCGTGATGGCATCACGGCGAATACACGGCTCCGGCAGTCGTCACTCAACGGATCGGCCGACTTCCGATTACGGCCCGAAAACGAATATGGAAACCGATGGCCGTGATCACAGCTGCGAGATTGCAGGCGTGGGCGGTTTTTCTGGGGGCGAGTTTACAGGCGCGATTCAGGGATCGAAATCATCTGTGATTATGGGCGATTCTCGGGAATCACGGGGGATAACGGATCACATGGTAACTGATATTCCGTTCAATGCTGTTATCTCGGAGGAGGCTAAAGTAGGAAAGCAGAAATTAATAGAGATCATTCCTCATGTCTCCAAAGATACACATGTGGCGGTTTCAAAGTTGACTTCCCAATATTCTAGTGCCTTCCTTACCAAACATCTACCCTTCGCATACTCTGTCACCTTGCCTACCACCAAACCCATTATTGTTGACCCACCTACCAAAAACCTACAACAACCCTCTAAGCCCATAATAGTAGACCCACCTTTCATACACCTTTCACAGACTTCCAAGCCCATAGAAGCTGACCCAACTACCATTAACTTTACGCTTTCCAATCCTCCCCAACAAACAGCTAGCACAGTGCCTATTACTATCGAACCAACTAATAACCCCCCAAAGTTCCCTACAATATTTTCCGAGTATAAGCCACCAGAGCTGGTCGAAAACCTTCTCCAGACCCTCCACACCTCATCAGTCGGACATGCCATGCAATCCACCTTAACGCCGTTAGCTCCTCCGATACTGATTCAACCGAAAAAAGAACCTATCTCCCCTCAAACCAAGATCGCACGACGTCCCAAATTGAGAACCTTAGCCCGAACTGTGCAACCTCCTTCTATTCGCATACACGACCTCACTTCAGACACCAAGACTCATTCTCGAAAGCGAAAGAACGACGATATCTCGGACTCTCCTCTACCACACGCGAAGAAGCTTTTCGTTGAGCGTGTTGATACTACGGATGGTTCGAGTTCTTCGGCGGCGACTGCTATGCAATCCTGCCGATTATTATGAATCTCTTGAGCTGGAACTGTCGGGGATTAGGGGGAACCCCGGCAATTCAAGAACTCGGACGGATGGTCCGAGAGGGTAATGTGGGAATGATTTTTTTAATGGAGACAAAATGCAACAATAAAAGGTTCGAAGTGGTTCGTCGGAAATTTGATATGCACGGACTATGCGTGGAAGCTAAGGGTAGGAGCGGGGGACTAATTCTGCTATGGTGTAAAGAGTGGACGGTTGCACTAAGATCATTCTCGCCCCATCATATCGACGTCCACATCAAAAGACCCACTGATGCGGCACTTTGGCGAGTCACAGGATTTTATGGTGATCCTCGAACGACGGAACGAAAACACAGCTGGAATTTGTTACGAAGACTCTTGATAAACGTATTTTGATACGTTTATCGTAGTATTTATTCGGGATATAATGAAGCGTTAGCAATCAATTTATGCATTTATTCGATATATTTGTACTTGTTTTATTGTTGAAGGAACTTAGAACGAGTTTGGAGCGAAAAGGAGCAAAAACGGAGCAAAACGGAGCAAAAAGGACGAAAACTGCTATAGGTCACGGCCGTGACACCTAGAGCATCTGACCGTGACCCGTGACAGAGCGCAAACGTAGATACACTGCCAAGCGTCACGGCCGTGACGCTCAGTGTTCCAAGCCGTGACGCCCGACAGAAACCAATAGTTGATCACTGCCCCTGGTCACGGCCGTGACAGGTCATGCACTTACCCGTGACCGATGGCAGAGAGGCCCACTGATGATGGTCACGGCCGTGACCATCCATGCACTTGCCCGTGACGTGTTGTTTCGATTTTCTCGCCTTGAGTCGGTGACGCTCACGGCCGTGACAGCCCATGTCCCAGGCCGTGACCAGTGCGAAATTTCCTATAAAAGACCAAATTCGACTCAGAAAGAGGGGACTTCGACCAGAGACAATTCCTAAACCCCTTAGAGACGAAAAATAGCACGAAAGAACGCAGAATCACGCCCCGGAGCGCAAGAGACGGAGTTCTACGCAAACGTGAACGAAGAACAAAGATCTACCCAAGCTTTCAACGATTATGAGTTCTTTTCTCCTAATTTCTATTTCCTTAGTTGTTTTTCCTTCTATTATGCGTAGCTAATTCCCTTTGTGTTTGGGATTAGATGAACGCTAGGATATTTCGTAGTTAAGACTTGTAATTATCGTGACTATGTGTTTTGACTATTTATCGTTCTATGAAACTATTTCGTTGCTTTAATATGTCTATGTGTTAAAGTAATTGTTTGGAAAATCGTTTAGGGCGACAGCTAAATAACGATTAGGCCGTTCATAGAAGATAGGATTCGAGTATAGGGCGACAGCAAATGCTCGATCCTCGTCGTTAGTAATTAATGAATTTTAGATCCCCGCGAGCGTTTAGGGCGACAGCAAACTCGCGAGCGGGCAGGAAAATTACTGCGATCTAGTCAGAATCACGTAGGAGCGATAGTTCATTGTCTTAGCCAATAATACCTAGCGGGATTCGAATCCCGAGCACTTTTTATTATCTGAAAGCTTCGTACCAGTTTAACGTGCTCTTTGAATTTCTAGTCGATTTAGGGGTAAGTGTTAGGTTAAGTCATCAAAAATCTGCGTATTTTATTTAGGCTAAATATCGAGTCGATAGGTAATTACTAGTACTTGATTTATTCCTCGTGTTCGATACTCGTTTACTCACTCTACTGCACTACAAACGATAGGTCCACTGCCTATCGCACGTCGGTGATAGTAATTTAGTATACGTTTTATTTTATCACTTGTCGCACTTGCACAATACACCACGTGTCGATCAAGTTTTTGGCGCCGTTGCCGGGGAATAAATTGATATTAGGAACACCGTAGTTCGGTACTTTAGCCACTGTGATTTCGACGTTTTCTTTGCTTTTACTGTTTGCGTTAATTGTGTTATTTGCATTAGTTGTCTTCCTGCGTCGTTATTGATTTCGTATTTTTATTCATCGTATTTGTTTACTTTTCGCTAATCTTTATTTCTCACTCATTGAAGGCACGATTCAGCGGTGAATGACCCGAAGCCATCCATCGGGTCCCATCGTTGACGCAGACCCGGATTTCGAGCGGAAGTTACGAAGGAAACTGAAGTACGATACCGAAGGAGCATCCACTAGCTCTCACGACCGTTTAGTTAGCTATTCAGAGGATAGTTCGCAGGAATCCACCCAAAACTCACGTGCAGAGACCACCGTAGATAGTCCCAATACAGAAGTGGACATGGCGGACCATCGAGTGCCCGTCCACAACGTTCCGGAGGAGGAGCCATCACTTCAAGACCTCCTCAAAAATGCCGCACTAGGCGGTACTGAATCGGCGATCGTCATTCCGCCGATAGAGAATAACAACTTCGAACTGAAGCACTCCTGGCTTCAGATGATTTTTCAGACAGCCCAGTTCGAGGGTAATCCCGACGACGACCCTTACTCACATCTTAAGGCATTCCTAACGGTGACAGACACCATCAAGATTAATGGGGTCCCGGGCGATGCAATCAAGTTGATGCTGTTCCCATTCTCACTCAAGTTCAGAGCAAGGGACTGGTTGGATATGTTGCCACCAAGGTCGATCACCACCTGGGAGGAGATGCGAGCCGCTTTCATCGACCATTACTTCCCACTGACGAAGGTGCTACGGCTGAAGACGGAGATTTCCCTATTTCACCAGAAGGACTCAGAGAACCTGTACGAAGTGTGGGAGCGTTATAAGGCCTTATTAAAGAGGTGCCCGCAGCACGGGATGTCGAAGGCAGCCCAGATCAACCGATTCCATGAGGGGCTCAACGATCAGACTGTGCATATGTTAGACGGAGCCGCAGGAGGAGGACTCGTGAAGCTTAATGCCACCGACGCGTGGAATTTAATCGAGGACTATTCGAGGAACAGCTTCATGAGGGGCAATACCAGGATGAAGATACCCGGTGTATTTGGAGTTAGCCAAGAGACAGCCACTAATGCCAAGATCGAGGCGCTTCAGCAGCAACTTGCCTCGACGAACTCCCAGTTGCAGACGGTGATTGGCGCATTACTTCCCAAGTCTGGGCAGGCGCAGCCCGTGAACGCCTAGCCACCACCACACCAACGCAGCACACACCGTACGTGCCCTTATGCGGAATTTGCGGCGCTGCCCACGAGACCTCAGAATGCCAACTTGGCCAGTCATTGGAGCACGTCGACTATATGGGCAACTACCAAGGCGGCCAGCGGAGTTTCCAACCTCGGGCACATCCTAACTTGGCGTACGGGAATCAGAACCATCAGAGCCAAGGACCACCAGGATTTCAGCCCCGACCTTCCGGATTCCAAAACGGGCCACCACGACAATACCAGAACGCGCCCGCGGGAGGATCCGACGACATGAGGGAGATGAAGGACATGATGAAGACGCTTCTCACGAACTTCAGTAGCACCACCGCAGCCCACGAGAGCCGAATGACAAAGATGGAGGAGTACATGGAGGCAAATGACTTGCGTGCTCAGAACACGGACGCCTCGCTCAAAAAGCTGGAGCAGCAGATGGGCCAGATGGCAAAGCAGTTAGCCGGGCGTACCCAGGGATCGCTCCCAAGCTACACCGAGCCGAATCCTAAGGAGTACTGCAAGGCGGTGACGCTGAGGAACGGGCGAGAACTACAAGAAGTGCCCGCCAAAAAGAAGGAGAAGGAGAGTGCCAGCTTTGAGAGCCACGACGAGCCTGATGTGGAGGAAACTGGAGGCGACAATGTCGAGAAGGCCAAAGCTGAGAAGGAAAAGGTCGAGCCCGAAAAGGAAAAAGTGACGGAGATCCAGCGACCACCGGTGAAGCCTTACCAGCCGAAGATCCCGTACCCGGATCGACTAAAAAAAGACAAGAACGAAGCACAGTTTGGTAAATTTATGGGCATGTGTAAGGAATTGCATATTAACTTACCTTTTGTTGAAGCCATTACGCAGATGCCCAGCTTCGCCAAGTTCTTGAAGGATTTGCTGACGAACAGAAGGAAGCTCGAACACGTCTCCACCGTCTGCCTGCGAGGGGAATGTTCGGCGATTCTCCAGAGCAAGATTCCTAAGAAGCTGAAGGATCCAGGGAGTTTTACTATTCCCTGTCTTATAGGAGATTTAGTAATCGAACGTGCGTTAGCTGACTTAGGCGCTAGTATTAATCTTATGCCGTATTCTATGTTTAAGCGTTTAGGACTAGGCGAGCCACGACCCACTAGGATGAGCCTCCAATTAGCGGATAGGTCGTTAAAGTACCCTCGAGGTGTTATCGAGGATGTCTTAGTTAAAGTAGATAAGTTTGTGATTCCCGCAGATTTCGTTATCTTAGATATGGAGGAAGATGAAAATGTCCCCTTGATTTTAGGTAGACCATTCTTAGCCACGGGGGAGACCATGATAGACGTTAGGAACGGAACGTTAACCTTGACGGTAGATGGGGAAAAGGTTACCTTTGATATGGCCGACTCAATGAAAAAGAGTAGCGAGCAGGACGATAAATGTTATTTCTTAGACGTATTTGAGCACGATTTCCTCTTTTCCGTGCAAGGTCTTTCACAGGTCGGTGATCACGACATGCACACACTTATGGCGATCGATGAGTGTGGGGAGGAGGTCGACGAGCCTATCATAGCCATCGACGACAGCAGCGAAGCGGACAAGGAAAAGAGTTCGATTGAGGAGCCACCAGCCCTGGAACTGAAGCCGCTGCCCGACCACCTCGAATACGCGTTTCTGAGCAACAATGGAGGACTGCCGGTCATAATCTCCTCAAGCCTCGATGATGGGCAGAAGGGTCAGCTTTTAGACGTGTTGAAGACACACAAGAAGGCCCTGGCATGGAAGATATCCGACATAAGGGGTATCAATCCCAGCTACTGCACACACAAGATTCTCATGGAGGATGACTTCAAACCGGTCGCTCAACGACAAAGGCGCCTCAATCCCAACATGAAGGACGTTGTCAAGAAGGAAGTAATCAAGCTGCTAGACGCGGGGATGATCTATCCCATCTCAGACAGCGCATGGGTCAGCCCGGTCCAAGTAGTCCCAAAGAAGGGAGGCATGACGGTCGTCACCAACGACAAGAACAAACTGATCCCGACGAGAACCGTGACCGGATGGCGCGTCTGTATAGACTACAGGAAGTTGAATGATGCGACGAGAAAAGATCATTTTCCCCTACCTTTTATTGATCAGATGTTAGAAAAATTAGCAGGTCACTCATTCTATTGTTTCCTTGATGGTTTGTCAGGTTATCTACAGATTCCTATAGCACCCGAGGACCAGGAGAAGACGACGTTTACGTGCCCGTTCGGAACGTTCGCGTACCGAAGGATGCCATTCGGATTATGCAATGCCCCAGCCACCTTCCAGCGATGCATGATGGCCATATTCGACGAATTGGTAGGTGAGGTAATGGAGGTATTTATGGACGATTTCTCTGTTTTCGGTTCCTCGTTTGATGCATGTTTATCGAATCTGAAGCTCGTGCTCGCACGATGCGAGGAAACGAATTTGGCACTTAATTGGGAAAAGTGCCATTTCATGGTTCGAGAGGGTATAGTTCTCGGTCATAAGATTTCCTCTAAAGGAATCGAAGTGGACCGAGCTAAATTAGAGACGATAGAAAAATTGCCTATCCCCTCGAACGTTAAGTCAATTAGAAGTTTTCTAGGACATGCGGGATTTTATCGTAGATTTATCAAAGACTTTTCTAAAATCGCACGTCCTATGTCTAGGTTGTTAGAGAAAGATGCCCCATTTGATTTTAATGACGAATGCCTACATGCTTTCAATCTACTTAAGGAAAGACTTATCGCAGCACCTATTATGGTAGCCCCCGACTGGGGCTGCCCTTTGAACTAATGTGCGATGCTAGTGACTATGCAGTTGGGGCCGTGCTAGGGCAGCGTAAGGACAACCACTTCAGGCCGATCTATTACGCGAGTAAAACGTTAGACGCAGCCCAGGCTAATTACACGACCACCGAGAAGGAGCTGTTGGCCGTTGTGTTTGCTTTCGACAAGTTCAGGTCATATTTAATCCTGTCTAAAGTTATTGTTTTTACTGACCACTCTGCTCTCAAGTACTTGTTAGCAAAGCCCGACGCCAAGCCAAGACTAATTCGGTGGATCCTGCTACTGCAAGAGTTCGATATAGAGATCCGCGACAAGAAGGGTGCGGAGAACCTAGCGGCAGATCACCTCTCCCGACTAGAGGAGTCCGAGATATACAATAAGAACGAGAGGGCAATACACGATCGGTTCCCAGACGAGCACCTCTACGCGATACACGTAGTAAGTGACGACACCCCTTGGTTTGCAGATTACGCTAACTACCTTGTTGCGAGGGTCCTACCAAAGGAATACACGAGTCAGCAAAAGAAGAAATTCTTTTCTGATTTGAGGTATTACTTTTGGGAAGACCCGTATCTTTTCAGGCGATGTGCAGACAAGGTAATACGGCGATGCGTGGCTGCCCCGGAATCGACGCAGATCCTTAGACATTGCCACAATGGACCGACCGGAGGGCATTATGCAGCAAATCGTACCGCTCAGAAGGTGTTGGAGAGCGGATTCTACTGGCCCACGATCTTCAAGGACGCGCAAAGGTACGTTGACACTTGTGATCAGTGTCAGCGCGCAGGTAACATTTCTAAACGCGACAAAATGCCCCAGAACTTCATCTTAGTTTGTGAAATTTTCGATGTATGGGGTATTGATTTCATGGGTCCATTTCCTAGCTCATACAATAATAAGTACATCCTAGTTGCGGTCGATTATGTTTCTAAGTGGGCAGAGGCGCAAGCCTTACCCACGAATGATGTTAGGGTAGTCGTTAGATTTTTGCGAGCATTGTTTTCACGTTTTGGGGCACCTAGATGCATCATAAGTGATAGAGGCACTCACTTTTGTAACACCCAGTTTGCACGCACGTTAGAACGTTACGGTGTTAAGCATAGCCTATCCACCCCGTACCATCCCCAAGCTAGTGGTCAAGTCGAAGTAGTAAATCGCGAGTTAAAACGTATTCTAGAGAAAACCATAGAGGGGAACCGTAGGGAATGGGCAAATAAGTTAAATGATGCACTTTGGGCATATAGAACTGCATATAAGACTCCCATAGGCACTACACCATATAGATTAGTCTATGGAAAAGCATGCCATCTTCCCGTGGAAATAGAGCATAAGGCATATTGGGCCATTAAGTCCTTGGATCTTGATTTGGGGAACGCCGGCGGAAAGCGGCAACTCCAAATCAACGAATTAGACGAGTGGCGTTTATCGGCCTACGATAACGCCCGCATGTATAAGGAACGCTCCAAAGCCTATCATGATAAAAAGATTAGGCAAAGGCGAGAGTTTCATAAAGGGGACCAAGTCCTTCTTTTTAACTCTCGACTTAGGCTTTTTCCTGGCAAGCTTAGATCACGCTGGTCAGGACCGTTCACTGTTACCCGTGTTTTCCCTTATGGTACTGTTGAGATTTCAGGAATGGAGCAGGGTACTTTTAAGGTGAACGGCCATAGGTTGAAGCATTATCTCGCAGGCGAGGAAGACGGGACCGAGAAGGAAGTACTGTACTTGGACTTCAAAAATTGAGCGATCAACGGAACGTCCGGCTAAAGACGGTAAAGTAAGCGCTCCTTGGGAGGCAACCCAGGTATTTTTATTTATGTCTTAAGTAAAAAAAAAAAAAAAAAAAAAAGAGGGGCGGTCACGGCCAACTGCTTAAGCAGTCACGGCCGTGACGTGCATATCTATGCACACTGCCTGGTGTCACGGCCAGAGGCTTAAGCCATCACGGCCGTGACCTTGCCCAGACACGATTAGGCATTCACTGCCTGGCGTCACGGCCAACGGCTTAATCCGTCACGGCCGTGACCCGTATATATATATATAAAAAAAAATAAAAAAAAAAAAAAAAAAAATCGGCCCGCTTCCGTCACGGCCAACGACATAGTCGTCACGGCCGTGACGTCAGGCAGTAGAAGGCACTGCCACCTGTCACGGCCAAGACCTATATAGGTCACGGCCGTGACCTAGCCGAATTCTAAGATAAAAAAACGATTTTTTCCTCTTTCTCCCCCATTTCTTCTTCTCTATCCTCCTCTCTTCGATTTTTTTCTCTCCCACACCCAAAATCGACCCACCATCACCACCCCAAACCTACCTACCGCCGCCGCCGTCCTCTTAATCTCGACGAATCAACACCGAACCCTCGAAACCACTCTCTAATCTCATTAAAATTTCAAGGTATGATTTTTCTCTTTTTACCCAATTTCTATTTAAATTTTGGAATCTCGTCGAATTCGTTAATCTTTGGTGTTAACATGCTTCTATTTGCCTATTACATGATATAATTACTATGGGCATGCTTAAATTCCTTGAAATTAGATGCGATTTTCGAATTTTGTGACGAACCCTAACTTTCAAATTGGGGCTTTTTTTTCGAATTGGGTTTGATTGTTATTTCTATTGCCCTTTATTGATAGATATATGCTACGAACGCTTTGGGGGTGCTTAATTACATGAATTCATGGTTCAATTTTGGGGATTTTACGATAAACCCTAATTTCAAAATTGGGGATTTCTGAAATTATTTGGTACATTCCGTTGCGTTGATGATATTAATTAGCCTCGATTCATAATATGATATATTTGGGTGCATTAGCATGTTCAATTTTCGATTTGGATGAAGTGATTTTGGTTGCACGCCACATGTTCGATAAAATGCCAATTTGAGCCTTTCATGTGTTGCATATGCGAGCTACTACGTCGCCGTTATTTTGGTCGAGTCGAACTGCTTTGAATTTAATTGCGGTATTCTCGTTGAACTCACATCTTTTCTTTCAGGTACTATGGGTAAAAGCCGTGCCTCAGGCTCGCATGCGTCCGCCGTGGCCTCGTCCTCTCGCTCAAGTCGACGCGGGCCCCCGCCGACTATGCTCGAAGCCATGGGACAGTTCACGGACGAAGCTCAGACAGCCCGCTACAACAAGCTAAAAGCAATGGAGTTCATCGCCATGGACCAGATTGATCACGAGACACTGGCGAAGTACCACATCGACCAGCAGGTCGCCCATTACCTATCAACCAGTGGTTGGAACACTTTCCTGGCGATCGACGAACCGGCGTACAAGGAACTCACCCTGGAGTTCCTCGCCACGTTCTCCTACGACGAATCCGGCAACCAGGTAATCCGGTTCCGGGCGTTCAACGAGGAGCAGGTCATAAGAGCCGAACGTCTGTGCGATGCACTTGGAGTCCCCGAGCCCCCACACCAGCACTTCGCGACATTCTTCCAGACACCAGAAGGACAACGGGGGTGCTGGGAGGAAATCGCTCGACCTGGCGAGCCGGAATACAGCGCGAAGACGTCGAAGGCATCCGCGATGAAGAGCCCCGGCCTGCGATATATCCATCGCCTCCTGACGACCTCGCTTACCCCAAGGGGTGACTCACACGGAGCAGTCACCCTCCGCGATCTGTACATCCTGACCCATCTACACCGCGGCGAACGGATTAATTTAGGAATGGCGGTGGCCCACGCTTTCAGTGCTCAGGCGGAAGCACGACGCCACGGCAAGATCGCCGTCGGCCCACTCATCACCAAGGTAATCAAGGGCTTACGCTACTGGCCAGCGAATGCGCCCGAAAAGGAGATAGTCGGAGGGCGTCACCCACTGAACGAGGAGGCGCTGGTAAGGATGAAGATGCTGGTGAAGGCGCCTACCTGGACTCGCACCAACAAGGTGTACACCTGGCACGAGATGTATCGCGGCCAGACCAACCAAGGAGCCGTCCCTGATGACCAGCTCTACCTCGAGGGCCCCCACCCAATGGAGACAGACACGACAGCTACACGGCCCTCTTACTCCTCCGGGTACCACCACGGCGAGTCATCCGGCGTCGCTCCCTACGCATCGGCAGCGGATCTCGAAGCGCTGCGACAGGACGTGCAAGAGACTCGGCGCCGACAGGAGGAGTACGAGCGAAGGAACGAGGAAGCCCACCGCCAGTACAGGGAGGAGCTGGACCGCTACAACGAGGCCCTGCGAGCCATGGACCAGGCAGTCGAACTGTCCAGGCGATCTATAGATCTCCTTCGCCCGAGGCAACGCTCGCCGCCACCGCCACCGCCACCATCATCACCTTAGGGATTTTTCTTTTAACTTTCTCTGGACATTTCCTTCGGTCGAGTAGTCGCGTGTGTTTTTACGTTATTTCTACCTCTTAACGCTTATAACTATGTTTATAGTTAATCTATGACTACTCTATTTTATGTCTATTGCTCTCTCTAGCCAGCGCACGGAAACGCATAACAGCTTACAAACGCCTAACGGATAACAACACGACCGTCACGCACGAAAACGAGTACCTCACGAGCACGTCCTTTATCCGTCAGGGGAGTCACGTTTTTTTTAAAAAAACTCTTTTTCTCTTCCTTTTATTTTTAACGTTGAGGACAACGTCAGGTTTAAGTGTGGGGAGGGGAATTGAGTTTGAGAACTTACGTGAAAATTTTTAACTTTTTATGACGTGTCTATGAACTATAATTTTCGTTAGAAAGGCATGAATTACTAAATTCAGGCACGATTTTTTGCGTTTATCTCGAGTTAGTCTGCATTATTATGAATCTTTGTGAGCAATTAGGATATGCATGACTGACTGAATCATGTTTGCCTGAATAGATATAGCACTGTTTTGAGAGTTTCGTACACATATCCCTATTTCATTGTGAGAGTTTGAGCCTGACGAGCTTATGCTCAAATTTTTTCTGTGTGACGTGCCTAGTCTATATCTCTCTAGAACTTGCCTGTCTAATGCATGTTGAAACTATTTTCGGTGTGTTAGTGTAGAAATGATGAGGGCATTAGGAACTAAGTCCAGAGCCAAAACCTCCCACCATGACTAGCCAAATAGTTAGCCCCTTGAGCCCGAGCCTATTCGTTGCGTACCTCATATGATATGAAACGCCCCTGACTGATACAAGCCTCCAGAAGTTATATGAACCCGAATTCGTTAGAATAGAATAGAAGTCGAACTTGAGAACTACTGTTTCAGTGTATGGTTCGGTTTTCTTCTCTGTTATTCGTGAAATGACTCGCCTCTGATTTGACCGTTTTCTGAAATGACATAATCCCGTTTTCATAAGCATGCCCATAAACCTTTTGGCAAGATATAGGTTTCGGTAATAAGTATCCCTAGGTACATGGCATTCGCTGTGACGATGTATTCTTTGCGGCAAAAGCCGAACCTTGATGTTTTAAGGGAATAAGGGTAGTGCACTAGAGCGTAATTAAAGGGAAAGGGCAGAAAATGAAAGGGAACTGAGTTGACAGGGGTCGGGCAGAAAAGTCTAGGATTTCGGGGCGAGAATGTTGAATCATGTGCTGAAACGTGTGATTTTCTGTTCGACCATGCTATGTTCTTCGAAATTTTTCGCTTATGCATCCCTGGTCTAAAGATTACATGCTCATTATATATGCGTACCATTTCATGACTATTTGATCCACGTTCTCCCGAAAAGACCCTCAGATTTATGCTTGCCACTTTAAGTAGTAGATATGCGATTAGCTTGCGAGTTATGGTAGGATTAGACTAGCGCACGAATTTGAGTGATTCACTATAAATTTAGCCTATACACTGAGCGACTTGAGCGAATCCTTGTGAGAGTATGAGTCTCGATTAGCAGTGCGAAGGATGTTTAGGTCGACAAGTGCAAGTCATTAGTGTAACGTCCATGATTGTTTGCTTGGTTCTTTTCGTGCCTTCTAGCTTTGATGATAAATTGCGAACGATCGTGCCGTTATCCTGATTTATGCCCTATCTAATTCCTAATTTACTTGAGGACAAGCAAATGCTTAAGTGTGGGGAGGTTTGATAAACGTATTTTGATACGTTTATCGTAGTATTTATTCGGGATATAATGAAGCGTTAGCAATCAATTTATGCATTTATTCGATATATTTGTACTTGTTTTATTGTTGAAGGAACTTAGAACGAGTTTGGAGCGAAAAGGAGCAAAAACGGAGCAAAACGGAGCAAAAAGGACGAAAACTGCTATAGGTCACGGCCGTGACACCTAGAGCATCTGACCGTGACCCGTGACAGAGCGCAAACGTAGATACACTGCCAAGCGTCACGGCCGTGACGCTCAGTGTTCCAAGCCGTGACGCCCGACAGAAACCAATAGTTGATCACTGCCCCTGGTCACGGCCGTGACAGGTCATGCACTTACCCGTGACCGATGGCAGAGAGGCCCACTGATGATGGTCACGGCCATGCACTTGCTCGTGACGTGTTGTTTCGATTTTCTCGCCTTGAGTCGGTGACGGTCACGGCCGTGACAGCCCATGTCCCAGGCCGTGACCAGTGCGAAATTTCCTATAAAAGACCAAATTCGACTCAGAAAGAGGGGACTTCGACCAGAGACAATTCCTAAACCCCTTAGAGACGAAAAATAGCACGAAAGAACGCAGAATCACGCCCCGGAGCGCAAGAGACGGAGTTCTACGCAAACGTGAACGAAGAACAAAGATCTACCCAAGCTTTCAACGATTATGAGTTCTTTTCTCCTAATTTCTATTTCCTTAGTTGTTTTTCCTTCTATTATGCGTAGCTAATTCCCTTTGTGTTTGGGATTAGATGAACGCTAGGATATTTCGTAGTTAAGACTTGTAATTATCGTGACTATGTGTTTTGACTATCTATCGTTCTATGAAACTATTTCGTTGCTTTAATATGTCTATGTGTTAAAGTAATTGTTTGGAAAATCGTTTAGGGCGACAGCTAAATAACGATTAGGCCGTTCATAGAAGATAGGATTCGAGTATAGGGCGACAGCAAATGCTCGATCCTCGCCGTTAGTAATTAATGAATTTTAGATCCCCGCGAGCGTTTAGGGCGACAGCAAACTCGCGAGCGGGCAGGAAAATTACTGCGATCTAGTCAGAATCACGTAGGAGCGATAGTTCATTGTCTTAGCCAATAATACCTAGCGGGATTCGAATCCCGAGCACTTTTTATTATCTGAAAGCTTCGTACCAGTTTAACGTGCTCTTTGAATTTCTAGTCGATTTAGGGGTAAGTGTTAGGTTAAGTCATCAAAAATCTGCGTATTTTATTTAGGCTAAATATCGAGTCGATAGGTAATTACTAGTACTTGATTTATTCCTCGTGTTCGATACTCGTTTACTCACTCTACTGCACTACAAACGATAGGTCCACTGCCTATCGCACGTCGGTGATAGTAATTTAGTATACGTTTTATTTTATCACTTGTCGCACTTGCACAATACACCACGTGTCGATCAACTCTACGATTCTAGTGTCCCGACATGGCCGTGTATGGGGGATTTCAATGAGGTCCTAAGTCCGAACGAGAAATCAGGTGGTAGAACTCGGGCATCCATTCAAATTAATCAATTCAGGGATGCACTTGATTTTTGTGATCTTCGAGACCTGGGGTTTATGGGTGATGCTTATACATGGAGCGATCGGGTATGCTCCCCAAACACTATATATGAGAGACTCGACCGAGCATGTGCAACACCTTCTTGGGACGCAATGTTCTCTAAGGCTGTGATCACCAATATCCGTACTATTTTTTCGGACCACCATGCAGTTCTTGTTGAACCATGCCCCTCCCGTAAATAGCATGTGAGACGGTCTCGACAATTCCGATTTGAAGCAAAATGGGCAACGGAAGTTCAATGTGAAATGATTGTTCGAAGGTGCTTGGATGAGACGGCTTCGGCAAACCCTATCTCGAGACTTGGGGACTTCATGGCACACAGTCGTAACGAGCTAGGTGGTTGGAGTTCGGGATTATATCAGAGGTCGAACAGAGAACGAATAAGTATAGAGGAGGAACTGAAACGCATGTCAACGAGTGTTATTACTGCTGAATCTAGAGTACGGGAACTAAAACTTCGACAAAGGCTACATAATATTTCTCAGCAAGATGAACTTTATTGGAGACAGCGTAGCAAAGCGGAGTGGATGCTAAGTGGGGATAGGAACACAAAATTTTTTCATCGCCGTGCCTCGAGCAGAAAGAAGACAAACCAAGTGGAAAAACTAAAAGATCGAGATGGGGTATGGCATTCGGATCAAGCATCTCTTGAACAGCTTGTTACCAATTATTTTCACGAGATATTCACAACCACTAACCCAATGTCGGAGGAGATTGAAGAAGCGACTAAGTTTATCACACCTCGCGTGAGCCATGCAATGAACGAAACGCTTCTCCGCCCATACACGGCTGACGAAATTAAAGAGGCGTGGACTCGATGTCCCCGCTGAAGTCCCCAGGTCCTGATGGCTTCCCGCCTTTCTTCTTTCAGAAATATTGGGACATCGTGGGTAATGATTTCACTCGCTCTCTTCTTGCTTTTCTAAATGATGGTAGGTCGCTACCTTCTATGCATGACTCTAATGTTGTCCTCATTCCAAAATGTGGCAACCCTGAAAACCTAACTCAGTTTAGGCCGATTAGTTTATGTAACGTTACTTATCGAGTGGCATCAAAATGCATAAGTAACCGACTGAAGCCCTTTATGAACTCCCTTATTTCTTCTACCCAATCAGCTTTTATCCCTAGTCGGCTTATCACAGATAATGTACTCATTGCCTACGAAATTAATCACACCCTCAAGAACCGACGAACAGGTAGTAGAGGCTATGCCTCTTTTAAGCTGGATATGAGTAAAGCATATGATCGCGTCGAGTGGACATTTCTGCGAAGGGTGTTATGTAAGTTAGGTTTTGATGAGAATTTTGTCCGTTTGATTATGTTATGCCTCTCCTCTGTGACATATACTTTCCTACTAAACAGACAATGCTTCGGTCGAGTAACGCCTACAAGAGGTCTTCGTCAGGGGGATCCTCTATCCCCGTACCTCTTTCTTTTTTGTGCTGAAGCTTTTACAGGTTTGCTCCAAGAGGCGGAAACCTCAAAGGCTATTGAGGGTATTGCAGTTCGAAGGGGTGCACCGCAAGTCTCACATCTCCTCTTTGCTGACGACACCATAATCTTCTGTCAAGCATCGACAAAGACGGCTAGACGAATAATGGACATACTTGAGATGTACGAGCGAGCCTCGGGCCAACAGGTAAACCACGGTAAATCCTCGGTGGTTTTCTCCGACAATGTGGGACGGCCCTTGCGGGAGCTCTTTTGCAGCGACCTCGGCATACGGGAAACGATGAGTCGTGAGATGTATCTGGGGCTACCATCCACGATAGGACGTAACAAGAAAGAGATATTTGCTTATATTAAGGAACGTGTGTGGAGACGAATAAGTGGTTGGTCCGAGAAGTTTTTGTCGCAAGCGGGTCGGGAGGTGCTCATCAAATCCATTATTCAAGCAATACCAGCGTATGCCATGGGATGTTTCTTACTTCCAATGTCCATCATCCGGGAGATAGAACGAATGATAGCCCGCTTCTGGTGGTCGGGTGCGAGAGGAAAAGGGGTGCAATTGGGTAGCATGGGATCGATTATGCCGCCCTAAGAAGGAAGGGGGGATGGGATTTCGGGACTTACTCTCGTTTAATCTTGCAATGCTCGCCAAGCAGGCGTGGCGTTTCACTCAGCACCCTGACGCATTGGTGAGTCGCTTATTTAAAGCACGATACTTTCCTAATTCCGACTTCTTGACAGCAACTCTCGGCCGGCACCCTTCCCTGACTTGGCGAAGCATCTTACGCGCACGAGACATCATCGCTCAAGGCCTCCGTTGGCAAGTGGGACGAGGGGAGACTATACACGTTTGGACCGACCCTTGGATTCCGCGTGAGGAACATCGGCCTTTTTCGACCCCTTCACCGAATGTTACCTCTTGGACAGTCTCATCTCTGCGAAATCAAAGGTCAGGGCAATGGGATGCACAGTTGATTCGCTCTATTTTCCTTCCAGTTGACGCAGATAACATTTTGTCGATCCCGGGATGTGTTCCCAATCGGATCGCCTCGTCTGGCATTATTCGAAGGATGGAAACTTTTCGGTTAAAAGTGCTTACCATATAGCAGAAAGACAGAAGTACAAACCAGTGGCATCCTCTTCATCACCTCCGTCGTGGCACATGATTTGGGACTCTAAATGCCTACCACGCATTCGAACCTTCATTTGGCGTCTTTGTAACAATGCACTCCCAACGGCCGATAATCTATACCGACGAAGGTGCCTTCCCCACTTTAACTGTAGTCGGTGCGGCGGCGCTCCTGAGACAGCAGAACATACCTTCATTTTCTGTCCAGTGGTGAAACGGTTTTGGAAGAAAACGATTTTTTCATACGATATTATTAAGGAGAGAGCGGCAAATGCAGATTCTTGGATTCGGGAGATGCGAGGGAAGCTTCACAACGAGGACTTCGATGTCTTTCTTGGTCTCTGTTGGAAGATATGGACAATGAGGAACAAATGGGTTGCGGAAGGAGTTCGTATGCAGGATGAACAAGCGATAGCTGAGGTGATGGCCATGTCCATCCCCGCCGTCAAACGGCAATGTAAACCGAGGAATTCCTTCGCATCAGGACTCATCATGGGCCAAGCCGGAAGAAGGATTCCTGAAGGTTAACACGGACGGCGCTGTGCACAAGCTTGAGGGCATGTCATCGGTAGGTGGTGTGGCAAGAGATGGCGCAGGAGATTGTGTCTTTTGGTTTACGAGAAGGTTGTTCGGGTGCTATCCACCGGAGGCTATTCAAGCGGTTGCTATTCGCGATGCGCTTATACATGCACGGGCCAAAGGATGGACTCATGTGGAGGTGGAAAGCGATTGTAAGAATGCCATTGTCAAGATCCAACGTCAAGTAACCGACTCAGCTATTGGAAGTATTTTATATGATGTGTACTCCTTATCTCAAGCGTTCACTTGTGTTCGCTTTAGACATGTACCTAGGAGATCAAACGTCGTTGCTCATTATTTAGCCAAGCATCTTGCGTATAACGGGGAGGGTTGTTCCCCGCCTACACAAGAAATGGCGAATTTGTTATATGCTGACAATCAATAAGAAATGAGCATGCTTTCAAAAAAAAAAAGAATATATATTTCAGTAAGATACGTTTTCTGATATATAATGTAAGGAATTGATGAGTAGTGCAATGGCTGAGAATAGGGTTGCAAACGAATTGAACTTTTTTGGTTCGATTCGCGATTCGATTCTAAAATTTAAGGCGTATTCGAATATTTAGAATACGAATCCGAATAAGAATTTTTTTTTTATTCGAGAAATATCCGAATACGAATATGAAATCACAATATTCGATTCGAAAATTAACAGAATTATTCGATTCGAATAATTTAACTTAAAATATAGTATAACTAATATATATTCACATATAATAATATATGGTAACTCCATAAAACATTTAAGCATAAAATATTATAATTCAATATATGCTTAAATATATTTATTATAATTCAATATATATTTTAAATATAATATTGTTTGTATTTTATTAACTAAAATAAAAAATGACTTTAATACAAATATTCGATATTCGATTCGAATATTCGAGAAAATATTCGAATTCGAATAAGAATCGATATTATGATTCGATTAAATATTTTGGATATTCGTATTCGATTGTCATCCGAATACGAATAGAATATTGCGGTATTCGACTCGATTCGATTCGTTTGCATACCTAGCTGAGAATGCTAATAGTAGGTGGTTTGAATCAAAACACCACCAAATTCTACCGTTTTTACCTGTCCTTTTACTTTACTTATTTACCTTTTTTAGTTCTCTATTAACTACTTAACAATTTCAATTCTTTTACATTAATATTTATTATTGAATCCACTAAATTCTAATATTTGATATTTTTACTTTTTAGTCTTATTTACGTCTATATTCAGCACTTAGTTCTTTTTAATTTTTCTATTCCTTTAAGCCTGATTCAACAATTTAAATTCTTTTTACTCTTATTTATTCTTTTAACTTTTCTATCCATTTTAAGGCTATAAAAATTTAATTCTTTTGATTAATATCTACAGGCTTTAATTATATTTACATTTATAATAAATCATTAACTTGCCAAGACGTCATAAACACCAATACATCATAAAATTAAGTATGATTTTCCATATATAGTTTATTTAATATCTAACTTCATTTGACTTATTTTCTAATAATTTCCATTATATATTTTGAATTCTTCCTCTATATTCTCTATATCATACATGAATCATTTCATACTTAGAGATATTAATATTGTGAGGCGTTGTCGTTGTTCGAGTTCCGTCGAGGATTTTGTATGTCTTTTAATTGATATTTTCGTAGTCCTAATTTTTTTTATTTTACAATCGTATATTTCATGTGTTTCAATTAAAAATATCTTTTCATGGATAAATTCTCCATTTAGAAAACGAATAAATATTTTCTACGTTAACCTCTTTACGAGCGCCAATTTTATATTAGGGCCCCCGATAAAATATTTCTGGGTCCCCCGCATATATACATATGTGACAATATTCCCTACCTTGGCATGCTTTTTGCCTTGCATTACGTTCAGTCAATCAAATAGTTATATTGGGACTAATACCAAATTATTCGGTCACACCTCATCGAATTATTGTACTTGCTTAGTTTAGCGATTGAAAGCACTGACTGGGAGAATTATTAGTCTTCTCCCAAAAACGATAGTGAGATTCGAGGTTTAGCACCTTTTCTAATTCATTTATTTATTTATTTAATGATCCACTACAATTATTTCCTAATGCTTTCCTGGGAGCTTTCCTAGGATGTTACATGGGAAGGAGATTTTGAGAAATCAACAAACTGTTTTTTAGTAATAGCTTTCGGTGAAAGTAATAAAAAAGGGAAATGGTAGTGCTATTATCCTAGTGTAACTTCTTGGGGAAGTCGTTTTTCACGCTTCAAAATTTCAAATATTTGACTAGTTTATTTAATTGTTTCTTTTTTCATTTATTTCCCATAGTAGCATCTATTATGTTTTATTAAGCGTGAGTGGTGCATATAAACTATCCCTCGATCTGTCAATGTCACAAAACAGTTAACAATTAAATTTAAAAATGTATCCCTATCTTTTAGTTACTATTTTTAGCTAATCAGTATTAATTCGTATACCTTTGACTCTATATTTTATATATGTACATAATTACATTTAAATTATAATTTCTTGACTATTTTAAATTAAATTAAATGTAATATTATATATTTATATATTAAAGCACACGCATCTCAATGTGCAAGAGTACTAGTTTTATATGTTTGCGATTGATCGGGCTCGATTAAGCGAATCTTGGCCCGATGAATTCCTACATTTTTCGGGGGATCTTTCTTAGAGCTGTCAAAACAGACCGAGTCCGTCGGGTTGGCCCGCCCCGCCATGAAAATAGGCGGGGTGGGTTGGCTAAATACTGGCCCATTTAGAAGCGGGCTGAAATGGGCCAGCCCGTTTGGGCCAGGGTTGAGATGGGTCGGGGCGGGCTGGCCGCCAGTAAGTATATATTATATTTATTTATCACATATATATTATATACATTTTTGTATGCTAAATATTAATAAATAATATTTATTAATAATTAATTATAATTGATTTTGTTTTTATATAATTCATAATTGATTTATGTATTTCCAATGATTATTCCAACATCCATTATTAATAAAACTATTCTTGGAGAAAAAAACACAAAATTTTTGGAAAAAAATAGAGAGTTAGCGGGTTAGCCCGCTAGCCCGCCAACCCGCTGTGAGGCGGGACGGGCTACTGTTTCGATATGTTAGCCCGTTATTGATTGAGTCAGTGTATTCTCCTCCAGCCTTGTCTGATCCTTGAGCTCATAGACTTCTAAGTTTTCGCCGAGTTGGCATACCTTGGTCCATATTTCTTTTGCAGTCTTGCTCGTCATGACCTGTCTGAATACTTCTATATCCAAGGTCTTGAATACGACATTTTTGACAATATTATCAAGGTTTGGCTTTCGTCTTTCTTGCGTTGACAGCTCGTGTCTTTCCTTGGGAACTTCTCGCGGCTCATTAGGATGCGTGACATGTCGTACGTTTACTTTGTTGAACACGAACGGGCCAGTTTCTAACACATCGACCATCTCGTCATCTTGCGCGTAGAGATGGGTTATTAATCTTACCTTCCATTCAAGGAAGTTTTTCCTGCTAAACATAGGAAGCTGGTCTGATAAAGTCATGGTTAGTACAGAAAATATCAAGTAACCCGCTCTGATACCACTTGTTAGGAACGGTTTACTCGTTTAGAGGGGGTGAATAAACGATTGTCTCTTTTTGATAGTTAACCTGTTAGGGTCAATACGGTACTTGATATTTTCTAAGTGTGATTTGTGCGGAAGCAAGTCGATCGGTTTTGAACCAAGACCGATGATAAGTGTGATGTGTTTGTGTGCGTGAAGAGACACCAGTTTGTTTTTGGAAGTTCGGAACTCTCCTACGTCTTCCCTTCTTCCCCGCAAGGAAGGTTCACTAGATCTTCAGTTATACACTCACTGTACAACCTACCCAGATGCCCTTAGCTTTAATCTAGTGAATCACCTAGGCAGTCGTATAATACAATCCACATACTTCAACAACTTTTTACAGTCCGTTGGAAACAACTCACACACTCACTTACTAACCGAACTGGTACTGTAACAACCCGTCACATACCGAGCGTCACTGTAGCATCGGTACCTACTGGGACACGTGAGGTTGGGCCCATCACACTCCGACTGATAGTCAGGCCCCACAGTACCACCATTTGACATTTCAGCGTGCTTCGTCCTCGCTCACACGCACTCTGGCCAAACTTCCCAAGGGGTCACCCATCCCAAGATTGCTTCAAGTCAAGCACGCTTAACTTTGAAGTTCTTTCGGATGGACTACCGAAAAGGTAGGTCGACCTTGGTGATATGAGTAGTACTATCAATTCTCTTATACGATTCTTAGCCTGACACGCCCATACATTGTCAGTCTTAGGATCCTCTCTCATTCGGGTGTTGGATCGGTTCGTTCATGTACCCCTTCGCCTAGAAGGCTGCTAGGAGTCGCTCCTTGTCCGTGCACCTCACTGGCACCGGCGATCACTCCCCGCCCTCTTCAGCCCCGGGCGTCACATCTACGTACAGTGAGGACAATACTTTCTATTTTCTTTCTTCACTTGAGAGATTTGATTTGTATCTTGGCTTTGATTTCTTGTGTTAAAGTTCGTATATCTTCAGCGCC
The DNA here is from genome assembly GCA_027422505.1 of Craterostigma plantagineum. NCBI lineage: Eukaryota > Viridiplantae > Streptophyta > Magnoliopsida > Lamiales > Linderniaceae > Craterostigma > Craterostigma plantagineum. The sequence continues at coordinate 12,869,943 of JAPQWV010000021.1, read as the reverse complement.
TCTTCTCTGATATATAACCGATCTTTGTTGAAGAAGGCCATTGTGAGAGAGCTCCTTGTATCGGACAATGCATTAAATGCACTGTACCCGAAATGAGTACTGTCCGGTCTTCATAGCGGTCGCGCTGTGCCAATTGGTTTTTCCTTTTTAAGCTTAGCTTGACTTCAACTTGGTTCCTCCTGCCAGCCTTACATTGAATGCCTCAACAGAAGAACAAATTTGAATCTTCGTACACATGGCAGGTCTGGTATCTGTACTCCAGTCTTGGCAGTTTATGTCCGGTTTCTGGCGCGCTTGTGAACTGCTGGCTGGTATCCGGTCTTGAGTCTTCTTTTAACCGGTATACTCAGTCAGGTTTGGAATCACCAAACTGATTAATCTAAATTCTTCGATTCACTATTTCTAACAATTTCCCCCTTTTTGGTGATTGTCAAAACTCATCGAAGCAGAAAGGTATTTATTATATCAAACGAATTTGATACATAATCTACCGATATTTACAACCGTTAATGTCAGTCTTTCTAGTACTAGACTTTGACCAGTTCTTCGATCTTTCGGTTGATGGCATTTCAGGTCTGTTTGGTACGTCCGGTGTCTGCCTTGTCAGTACTGCTCATCATCTTTAGGCCTTAGCAGTACCGACTTTCTAACGTTAGTACTGTCATGTGCCCTTTCCCCTGAACTGGCAGTACTCATCTTCCCCCTTTTTGACAATCGCTTGTCCTGTATGAGGGAAGGCAACTCTACGGCTGGCGAGTCTTATCAGAGGATTGCTCAGCTTCGACAAGACTCTTAAAGATCTGAAGAAGCCGATCGCCTGCAGAGCTATGGCATCCCCTGTAGCCACGCCTTGTCGAGGGTTTCTTCGGGGAATCAGATGTTGCGATGAGGAGATCCTTCGCTTGTTTTCTCCTCAGATTGCACAATGAATCTGATAGGAGTGGAGAGATACCGTCTGGCATGGCGTTCACTTGCCGGTATCCACTTTCCTACTCCACTGCCGTTTCTCGGTGGGTTCTCAGACTTTTCTCCACCAAGAAGCTGGCGCGGACGCCATCCTCCATGGCTTCTCAACCGCCCGTCTGCCATCTCATTTCTTGGTGGGTCCTCAGACTTGTTGATGTCCTCCAAGAAACTGGGTTGGGCGCCACCCTCTTCTTTGGGTCCTTGTAGTGCCAGGATGGCTTGTCCCGCCCGCGGCATCTTCTTTTCGGCTAGCCCCATCTTCTGTGATCCATGGGTTTGTCACTTTCATCTTGCCCAGTCCACAGAGATGCTTCCCAGACCTAGCCTTCTGTGTCGTCGGACTTGCTTTAGAAGTCTTATTGTCCAAAACAGCGTCTTTACGTCTTTGTTGGACCGCCAAGAGGCCTTTGAATATCCTAATGGGTCGGTTTGCATCCAATGTGATGTAGATACCGCTTTGAGGAAGTTGGATAAGAAAACTGCTTTTGGACTAGTGAGGCTTTTTCTGGTTGTAAGGCTTATCTTGACTAGGGGTGGTGGATGTTTTCGAGGTTTAGACATTGTGAAATTAATCGGTTGTGAGTTGGAGGATTTCGAATAAGGATGCGAGGTCCTTAAATACTTGCAAAATTTTCGTCGCGTTGTACGGGTGCACAGTAATCCAGATCATGCTTATCGCTTCCCTTTAGTGCGTCGGAACTTCACGTCTTGTCTGGTGGCGGAGATTCTTTGATGACAAGACTATTCACATGCTCAGATAACCTGCAAGCTCGAAGCCATCTGTACCAAGACATATAATATGTGCATCGATGAAGTGCAATAATGGTAAGGGTTCGATTCGGTCTTTACCCGGCCAGTGAGGGCTATGTGTATATCTACTAATTAAGAGATAGTTTCGGTTTCAGAAGGAACCCGGTATCAGACTTGTATAGCTCTGTTGTAAACAATGTGGAATTCATATGTTTAAGTCTCTCAGTGTACACTGACTAGAGCCGATTTTAGATGAAACCGACTGGGTTAAGTGTATGGGCCGGGATTATGAAGAAGTGACCACTTTAAACTGAAAGACTTTGCATCAAAATCATCTATATGCACCAGTTCTTGTAATGTCTACAACTTATTATACAATCAATTTGACATAACTTCGTTCCCCCTAACTTCATGCTAGGACCTTTAAGATAAGTCGATTAGTCCTAATAGCACTTACAAGGAAAATAAACTTAGCTTCGAGGAGCGATTTCGTGTGGGTGTTGGTTGCTTGCCGATTTGTTGAGATGTTCTTCAGTCTTGCTTCCTAGGTCTATGATCTCAGGTGATGTCTGATCAGTGTTGTCCTTGAATGAAGTGCCGGTCTTGTACTTATTCTAGCGGCAAGTTTGTCGTGTCTTATTCTTCTACCGCATGATACATTCAAGTGATGCTGAATGTTCACCCACATCCAGATTGTGATCTTCTAAGCATTTGCTTGCTCATCCATCAGCTGATTCTCCGGTTAGATTGACTTCCTTCTGGTCAACGCGGTCAATTGTGTGTCAACTGGGTTTCGGTTTGGTCTAACTAGAATACCGGATTCTGGATGATGACAGTTTTCACTTGTATTTTCTCGGAACACAGATGTATCAGTTCGCTTAATGCCTCTTTGGTTGACACTGTTTTCCTATTATAGAGGCAGCAACTTCCCGCCAGACTGGGTTCTGCTTCAGTTGTTGTGGCTATTTAAGTTTGCTTGATTTTGAAAGCTGACCGGTAATCAAAGCATTTGGTATGTTCTGGTGCTTTGGTCCATTTTGCAACTGGTGTAGTCACCAATTGTATACTCCTTGGGGTCTGACTGAAATCCTCCTTAGTGACCGAAACTGCAGATAGTATCTGGTCTGCAAGCTGTCCGTATATCCCCTCGGTGGTTGACTGCATTTGCTACGCCTTATTCCTCTTCAAATTTGGTGAACTTATTGGAGTTGGTGCTTCTGATCGGTCGTTCATACCTCTCTTCTCTAAATCGTTCCTTGACTGCGTCCTAGAACTGGATGACCTTAAGTCTTGCAACTGGTGCGAAGGTCTCTCAGTCGATTCTTTCCATCTGCCAACAGCCTTGATTGGTCAGTTTTATCCTGTCTTTATGCACATGTTCCATGCCACTCATTGTTTGGCCCAGTTTTGGAATAGACTTCCAAACTCAGCTGTGCTCAAACCGGTTCAGTTCTTGCATGGCTTTCATCCAGTTATCATCTAATGCCATGGTCTTGAGAGTCGTAGTTGAGATAGAGGCATGAGCAAGCATGTTGGCTGGCACCTGATCCTTATTTTCCCACTGGAATCTCTGACGAATTCCCTACGATGGTTGGGCTTAGTTTAGTTTTATCTGATGAATTCCCCCTCAGATTACCTCCATTTGGTAGTCAGTCAGTTCAGTTGGATTTCCTGATGCTTTTTATTGAATTTCTTTATTGAATCTTGCTAACCTGGAGCTTCCTGTGTTATTCATCTGGAATTCCAGTTGGTTTCTAAGCCGGTTGCAGTTTTCACATTAGAATTCATTAACTATGGAGAGTCTTCTACCAAGTCCTTTGGATTTCGCATCCTGAAAGTAGTTCTGCCTTGAATAATTCCATTTGAGCGTTCCCCCTCAGTCGACTTCTCTGGTGTGAGTTGCTTAGCGATTCAGCATGGCGGTTTCCTTTGAGATGGATATTTCAACGTGCTTTTGAGACCGAGTGAATCCTTCATTGCTCGAGCTTCTTAGGATGAAGCTTCTTCAGGTGGTTCCTTAACTGGCTGATGTTGTTTAGAGTTTGATCATCGATTTTGCTCTTTCAGTCGTTCGATTTCCTTCCTCAGCTGTACCATTTCCTAAACTATTCTGTCAGTAGATGACTCATGATGTACGCCATGGTCTTCAAGGTGTGATATAAAAGCAGAGTTAAGTAGTTCAGTTTCTACCTAGTTCCCCCTAAGCTTTTTAAGTTTACCATTGAGTCTAGTTGGTGTATTGAGCATAATTTTTATTACCAGCATGTTGGTATAGTTAGGTCATACACTAGATTAATCCTCCTTAACTATGGGATTGTTTTTAATTTTAGATGGTTCAATTCTTTTGTGCCATAGCCATCTCTTGGACTCACCAGTGACCAAGCACATTTTGAATATAAGCACTTGCTTATACTGGTTATAGTGTTTATATTGTCGGTTCCTTGTCCGGTTAGTGTCGCTATACTTCAGTTTATAACAGGACAATAAAGATTTTACCTTGGTCGCTGCCCCAAGAGTAATGATGATCTTGGCACATGGTTTGTTGTCCGTGAGAAATCTTCTTTTCCCGGTCATGTGCCAACAGCATCTGCTGTCCAGAAGTCGGTGGGGCCGATTGTGTTCCTGCAAGTGTTCCTGCAAGAACAGACAAATTCTTTGGTAACCAAATTGTTTTGGGTCTGATTGGGAATTAGATCCTTAGGTATCCAGACTTCGATTATCCTAACATGTCTACCAGTTACAGAATCAATAAGATATCTATACTTATTGTCCCTATTTTGAGATCGGTATCTAGGTCTTCTATGACCTTGTGTTTCCGGTTTTGAGTTGTGAATGTTCCCCCTAGGTCGTTGAAATTTTCCATTTGTGAATCGTTGTTCACACTGGTGTTCCCTCTTAGTTGTTGAGGTCTTCTCCTTTGTGGGATGTTATCCACACTATTCCCCCTAACAGTCGGAGGTAATGTACTTTTGTGGGAAATCGAGGGTTTGAAGCTATATCCCAATCCGGTTCTTTTAGACCTGTTCATAAGGAAACGGGAACTGGATTATAATTTGATGGACGAACAAAATTGATTACCCGTGAAGCTATTAGTTGATATGATGTCGTCGCTTCGTCAGTGTTGATGTGTTTACTATATCCAAGACATGTCTGGTCATTGGTGTCCTTCATTATTTCTTGGACACAATGAAGCGTCGTGGATGAATTTGTCCAAGACTGAACTATCATAGACAGCTTTTGAATTTCCGAGTTCTTTAGCTCGGTGATCTCTCTTAGTTTGTTGTATTCTTCCTCCAGCTGTGTGATTCTTTCGATCAAGGGTCCAATATTCCCTTGTGCCGGAGCCTTTCCCTTCTCAGCAATCTCAGTTTTTTGTTCAATTTCCAGTATTCATCAGCCATGTTCTGAAGAGCATCCCAAACTTTTGCATACGTAAATTTGTCTTCTGGATCTGATTTATCTCCCACCAGGCAGACATGCTCTTTCTCACTTTCATAATTGCTCGCTTCGTCTTCCGAGTCTGCATCATCCCATCTGTGGGAGTTCTTTTTAGCCATGAGAGCTTGTGAGCTCCTTCTGCCTTCGGGTCGGTTTGCCTCCTCTTTGGAATCATCTTTGCTCTTGTGTCCGGTCCTGTCATAATTAAGACAGGTGTTAGTGTTTTTATTTTGTTCACATTGCCTGCCTTGTGACACTTGGAAGGATTCTGGTCCTCCCAGTGCTTTTATTGATTGAGTCATTGTATTCTCCTCCAGCCTTGTCTGATCCTTGAGCTCATAGACTTCTAAGTTTTCGCCGAGTTGGCATACCTTGGTCCATATTTCTTTGCAGTCTTGCTCGTCATTACCTGTCTGAAAACTTCTATATCCAAGGTCTTGAATACGACATTTTTGACAATATTATCAAGGTTTGACTTTCGTTTTTCTTGCATTGACAGCTCGTGTCTTTCCTTAGGAACTTCTCGCGGCTCATTAGGATGCGCGACATGTCGTACGTTTACTTTGTTGAACATGAACGGTCCATTTTCTAACACATCGACCATCTCGTCATCTTGCGCATAGAGATGTGTTATTAATCTTATCTTCCATTCAAGGAAGTTTTCCCTGCTAAACATAGGAAGCTGGTCTGATAAAGTCATGGTTAGTACAGAAAATATCAAGTAACCCACTCTGATACCACTTGTTAGGATCGGTTTACTCGTTTAGAGGGGGGTAAATAAACGCTTGTCTCTTTTTGGTAGTTAACCGGTTAGGGTCAATACCGGTACTTGATATTTTTCTAAGTGTAATTTATTCGGAAGCAAGTCGGTCGGTTTTGAACCAAGACCGATGATAAGTGTGATGTGTTTGTGTGTGTGAAGAGACACCGATTTGTTTCTAGAAGTTCGGAGTTAACTCTCCTACGTCTCCCCTTCTTCCCCGCAAGGAAGGTTCACTACATCTTCAGTTATACACTCACTGTACAACCTACCCAGCAGCCCTTAGCTTTAATCTAGTGAATCACCTAGGCAGTCGTATAATACAATCCACCTACTTCAACAGCTTTTTACAGTCCGTCGAAAACAACTCACTCACTCACATACTAACCGAACTGGTCTACGTACAGTGGGACAACACCTTCTATTTTCTTTCTTCACTTGAGAGATTTGATTTGTATCTTGGCTTTGATTTCTTCTGTTAAAGTGTCGTATCTCTTTAGCGCCTCTTCTCTGGTATATATAGTTGATCTTTGTTGAAGAAGGCCGTTGTGAGATAGCTCCTTGTACTGGACAATGCATTAAATGCAATTTACCCAAAATGTGTACTGTCCGGTCTTCATAGCAGTTTGCGCTGTGCCAATTGCTTTTTCCTTTTTAAGCTTAGCTTGACTTCAACTTGGTTCCTCCTGTCAGCCTTACATTGAATGCCTCAACCGAAGAACAAGTTTGAATCTTCGTACACGTGGCAGGTCTGGTATCCGTACTCTGGTCTTGGCAGTTTATGTCCGATTTCTGGCGCGCTTGTGAACTGCTGACTGGTATCCGGTCTTGAGTCTTCTTTTAACCGGTATACTCAGTCAGGTTTGGACAATCACCAAAACTCTGAATTCTTCGATTCACGATTTCCAACAGAAAGGGAACCCAATAAAACAATTGAACCCGAACTATGGAGTCCCCAGAAAAATCAGAGCAAAAGACCTAAACTAAAAGATATTAAATCTCCTCGTGAGTTTATACGTCATGGGTGGGTTGGTTTGGTTCAATTAAAACGAAGAAATTTAAAATGTATGAGTAAGCAGATGCAAGATTTTTTGTACAAAATGAAGCAGATGATGTTACAGAAACAAAGATCAAACACAAAACACTTGAAAAAAGGGCATACGAAGTTATAAAATGGTGCACAGGCAAGTCAAACTCAAACATTAAGCCGAAGAAAAAATTCAAAAAAAAGGAGAAAAATGATAACACATTTAGAAGCTTATGGGCTCATTCGTAATGATCTCATCATCGGCAAAATACTCAAACAATCGATTGATCGATCAGAACCGTCGATCAGCATTTGGGCAAATCACTAGGCGGAGGAAGTATCTTTTCATTGGGTCGCTCGCCGTCCAATACGACCCATGCCATCTTCAAACCCCAACTCGTATGAACTTCCAAATGACAGTGCATGAACCATACGCCTGAGAAAAACACGAATCAAATCGATAGATATATTATGTTAGGGACTTACCCTTGAATACATTTTTGCAATTGAAAGTGCTTCATCCTAAATCCAATTAGTGTTGGGTTATATTATTTCTAATTATATTAATTGATTATGAAAGCCTAATCTGTTATTGAATTAAATATAATCACAATACGCTCCCTTTACGCGTGGCATGACTGAACACATGAATATATGAATCGGGTGAGGGTGGATCAAATTAGCTCTGATACCATATTATATTAGAAATTATGGGCTTCAACCTAAAACCAATTGGTGATAGGTGAAGTTGTATCTTGAGTATATAAATTGATTATGAAAGCTTCATGATTCGTTTGATGTTGGATAAAATATAAATCACAAAAGAATGTGATTGTGCTCGCTAAAAATACCTGGATTATCAGCAAAGAACCGTAATGCGACCCACCCGCCTGATGGAACGCCGACCGTATTCCTCTCGACCGGGTCGATCAGATTAAACTTCTTTGGGTCATTAAGTGGGTCGTAATTACCAAACCCTTGGCCCACGACGAAGAAGTTGAACCCATGCAAATGCAAAGGATGGCTCTCGGAGCCTAAAATGCTCGTATCTTGCATAACCAACTCCACGCTCGTATTAAAAGGCAAGACCATAACTTTCGTCCCGTTAGACACCATCGTGTTGTTTGGCGGGGTGCCCGTGTAATTAAACCAAGTCGAAGGACTATAAGGAAAACTAGGGTCGTAAACGCCTTCAGACATCCCAGTGTAGTGGGCTTGCAATAGAGCAGTCGTGGGCGTGGCGAATGATATGTTGCTAATGGAAGCGGCGAATTTAGTCCCATTAGGGCCTTGGCAAGAACTCTTGTTGTAATGATCACACGGAGACGTGCCCAAGCCTACGGTGAAAAAGAAGTGCTTGTCTACCTTTTGTGGAACGTTCGCTGGGAAATTTTTACTGTTCAAGTTCTTCAATTTGTTCGCAAAACTCGCGGCGAAAGAGGTGTCGTTTAGGGCTGGGAGAGTGGGCTTATACAATGGGAATACTGACTTCCTTTTTTTCAACGAAGAAGATTCGTATTCTAACACTCCAGCGACCGTTGAGTTGTCGAATGTTCCTTGGCCTGTGACGTAGGGTCGGGCGAACATTAAAAACCTAGCTTTTGGAAAATAGGGTTTTGTCCTAAGGAGGACATTTGTGGTCTGTCCCGGCGCTAAAAGGATGGTGCTTGTCTGAAATGGCTTAACGTAGACAGCGTCGGCGTCAACGATTGTTAGGGTGTGGTTTGCAATGCTGAAGAAAAGTTCGTCGTTGAGCGCAGCGTTGATCATGCGAAGGAGATAGGTTTTTCCCGGCTTAACCCTAAGCTTGAAAGTATCTGTGATAAAGTTTGTAAAATGTTATTTATGCATACATATATATTTGTATTATAAGTACTTATAGTTACCTTTGGCCGAGCAATTATATAATGGCCCCGGGAGGCCGTTGATAGTATAAGCATCGGAGACGTTAGGACCTCCGCCACTTTGTAAGGCTTGGTTGATTATGGCTTCGGTGTCGGTATTGAACCATTCGCCTTACAAATCGAAATTATCGTCTTTTAAGAAACTAATATTTATTATTCGTGACGAAGAAAATTAATTTTAAGGTAATATATATGTACCAAAAATGATGGGGACTTCTTTGTAGGGTTTCTCGAAAGGGTAAGGCACGTCCTTTTTGGGGAGTATGATCATTGGACCGTAGAGCGTCGACCTTAGCCAAGAGATATGTGCATGCCATAAAAGGGTCCCACGCTGTCCTAAAATGGTGAAGTTATATACGTAGCTCTGGCCCGTCTGTATGGGGCATTGAGTAACGTAGGCTGGCCCGTCGGCCCATCCACTGCGCAATTGTCTTATTCCATGCCTATGAATTCGAAAAAAAAAAAACCTCGAAATGATTGTCATTACAACGTTATGAAAGTCGACTGAAATTAATATAGAACCATACCAATGAATGGTGATGTTGTTAGAGACATGGTTCGTGACATTTATAAGGAGACGATCGCCTTCCCTTGCGATGATTCGTGGGCCCGGGAATTTACCGTTCACCGTAATGATGCTTCTCGTGTGGCACAATCGAGTGACATTTTGCATTTGGATCTGGGAAATTATATGATGATCATAGAGTTAAAGGACATATTATATATTTTGTAATAATTGTAATTGAAAATAATGTAAGAATCCATACTTACGTTGAAATGGTAGTGTCTTGTAGCAGCTTGTGCATGCCATGGAAGGATAGAACATGCTATGAAAGCTATGAACATCAATCCCATTGAAATTTGAGAGGCACCCATGTTTCTTTTCTACTTGAATCTTTGTATTATGAGGTTATAATTTAATTATCTTATTTTTCCTTTGTGGTGGTAATTGTGGCATGGAGTGCTTTGAGATTCTTATAGGGGGTAGGATAGGGGAATTTAGGGGATGTTACGGATTAGGTAAGTTAGGATAATGGAAGTCTTCAAAAGGAAACAAACGACTTGAATTATTCGAAATTATATAAGTTGAAATATACGGACCAACTGTAGTTGGAAAACAACATTAGAGTGATGTCAAAGCGAATCTACTTATAATATATGATCCGTTCTCTATCCTTGTCAAAGAATGATTCAGTGTTTCTGAATGATTTATGTCTCGTGTTTGGTTATTGAAACCTCCGACGATGTTGACTGTGCCTTATTACATTATTGTTAAGTCTCGCTCAATAGTGAAATCGAGTTATATAAAACTAACTAATCTGTGTGGATATTTTATATCTTCTAATGTGTTTCGATTAATGTTGAAACCGCAACTAAAAAACACAATTATGGGGCTTTTCAGGGTTGACACGTTAAGAAAGAAAAGCTGTGAAGAAGCTCGAGTTGGTGGCTATGTAGTTGTCACTTCCTCTACAGGTTCCTCAAATGTGTGAGTATATTACGAAAGATACACGTCGTAACATATGATTCGATTATGATGTGTAATATACATTCTTGCCTCGAAAGCAATCTAATCAATGTTACATGGCGTTGAATTTTTTTATTTATTTAACTACGTCTTCTATATAAAATATATAATACGTCTGATGTATATAACGTAGAAAGACTGCTTTTCTTAGAAGCTCGGCTCGGTTGGTGAAAATATATTTATTCTACATAATCGTACACACATATAATGTATATCAAATTAATAATTACTAACTTTACATATCTAAGGTAGAACTTTCTGTTTACGTTATGTGAATCGGATATAAATTACGCATAAAATCATGTCTCCCACAAATTATGCCCCTTTATATCCCAAACAATCGGACCCGTTCAAAATTTTATCATGTGGTTCACAAATTTTCTATTTTATTTTTTAATTCTATATTTCACCAAATTATAAATGATCGTTTTTTATGTGATTTATATGATAAAATTAAATAAATATATTTAATTTATTCCTTGCTTTATGATGATCAATTGATATTCATATCTTATATTTTTCGATAATCATAAGAAACATTTTTTACTTAATTCTACAAGTTGGACAGGAAATGAGAAATGAATGATGGGGCGGAGGGTTTCATCCGAGAATTATCCGGGCATACAAGGTTTAGTGAATATTTTTGGAAAAACTGAAATTTTGATGAATGGAAGAAGATGAAATTTTGGAAGATACAAAAAAGAATTAATTGTTAGTGAACAATTACATATCCTTACAGTCCTTTTGGCCCAACCGATTTAACAGACCACTGCTTCCGCTAACTTTAAATTTTCAATATGCATGGACAGATATTTTCTTTTAAAGTGTGTTTCTTCTAATAGCACAAACAACACATTTTTTGGTACGTAAAAACGTAATTCATTATATATGACGCAAAAAAAGAATACATGGAACTCTAACTTCTAATCACCAAATCATAGGCCAAGATATCACGGCGGTGTTACCGACTCGTATTTTTTGCATCCTCTAACCTTAATGTCGATCAGCGTTCGATCCAATCCACCGTCAATTATCTCGCAACACTGTCTACGCAGCGCCTTTTTCCTCCAATTTTCAGAATCAAAAACCTCTGCGGAAACATTAAACCCTAACACCTCATAAGCCTCCTTAAAACCCTCATTATCGCATTTCTTCGAGGCGCTATAAGCCCTTCTGTACCAACTCAAAGTGCTTCTCTTACCGCTTATCCCATCCTCAAAACCCTCGACGCCCTCGTAATGAAATACAATCGGCATTTCGCATGGGTTATTAGTGCTCAAAACCCTAGTGTTGAAAGTGAAGGGCCCTTGGCTCCAAGAACCCCACGTGAGAAACGTATGCAATGGCGTGCTCAAATCCTTTGCGCTCAATAGAAATGGGTAGAGCTGCGCTGTGTATCCCCACGAAATGGATATAGACCAATTTCTTTTGAAGTCGTAGCAGAATGATTGCTGAAGCGTGCGGCTTGGGTCGTGTTTGGACGCTAGGGTTAGGGTTTGGATGGAGGCGAGCTTTGTTTTTCCTGGGAAGAGTGGCTCGACGAAGTCGAGGTGGTGGAGGGAGACTAACGGGGTTTGAGGGTGGGCCGCGAGTAGGCCGTAGGGGTTCCCTCGTATATCGACCTGTTGGTTATTGAAGAACGAATGAAGGGATTATTTTCACAAAAATAAATAGGGTTAATTATTTTCGGAGTGGCATTGTAGGGACGTTGAATTTAGGGATGACGTTACACGAGCAATAACTTTCAAAATTACGTATTTATGGACGCTATACGCCAGAGCCCTATACTTTGCATAGGGTTCTATCTTACAATATCTAGGTTCCTGGCTAGATGATGCATTATACTAATAGTTTAAAACAGAAGTAATGTTGGGACAAAATCTATAGGCGTATAATGTCCCAATGCTGTAAAATTTGTTGTACGCGCTAGTTGGATGGCTGACAAGGGCGTACAATGCCTAGTTGGCTTAGGCGATTTATATGTAAAATTTAGATGGCCCAGTTTTTATTGTTTTTATTTTTTATAATTAATTATGCTAAAATTCTACCCAACAAAAGGTTCATCAAATTTATCCAGACAAATTGAAATAAATAATATCAATCCCGACATCGCAATATTAGTACAAACATTTTTTCTTTTTCGTATTTATAACTTGTTTTCAGAGAAAAAAAAAACGAAAAAAATCTATCGATGGGCAGATTAATCGGCGATTAATTTTCCACCGATTAATGCGATGCGTAGAAGCCGATTTTCACAACGGAGGAGGCCGCCTAGCAGCTAGGCACAGGCCGATTTTTGTAACAGTCATAAATTGTTTAATTTTGAAAGTTATTAACCTTAAAATACTCCAATTTTTTTCCTACAACCCACCCCTATTTTTTTTTTCACCCCTCAATTAGCAGACTGTAAAAAAATAAACCAAAAAAAAAAATTCACCTGGTGAAAGCCGACTTCCTTGGTAAGAGGCACGCCGACTTCCGCGACGCACGCTCCCACCTTCTGATCCGAGCCGTACATTTCGGCGTACCTATCGACGCATCCGTCCAATATCTTCGCCAACGCCTCCGCCAAGGCGTAGCTCACTGCAAAACCGCCGCCGCCGTAGCCCATACTATACGAATGAATGATCGCCTGCTCCACGCTCTCGGAAACGGACCCCACGTAATACATTTCTCTGTGGTCATACTCATTCAGGACGGTCAGGAGATTCTCGACAAAGAAAACAGTGTCGTCGTCTCCCATCACGAACCACCTAACGCCTTCCAACCCTAATTCGAAGCTCTCCTTCATGATTCGAGCCATGCGTATCGAAGACCTCGAGCCGTAGCGGTTGGTGTACTTGAACTTGCTCGTGTCCGAGGAGACTCTGTAAGGAGGCGAAGTGGATGGCCATGGCTCGTGTTTGGGGGGCTCGGCGTCGAGCCATACGTAGCCTCGGGTCGAATTGGGTTTGAACCATAGCTCGGCGTAGTGGCGTCGGTGGGCCCACGTGGTCGATGAGCCTCCTATGCCGAATAGGATGTGGGAAAGGTTGGTTGGCAAATAGGGTTTTTTGTCGGTGTTTTTGGTTTTGAGTGAGTGGAGTTGATTGTTGAATGTGCGGATTAGGGCTTCATTGCATTCTGGGCAGATGATGAATTTGGATAAGGGGTTGTATGATGATGAGAAGTAGGATAGGGATATTAGTGTAGCGATGGAGATTACAATTAGCGTTTTCTTTAGGGTTTGTGTCAAGAAAACCCTATAGGGTTTTGTTGGAGGTTGGGATTGAGCTGCTGCCATTATTCTCTGGTTTGTATTTTCTTTGATGCTTCTTTTTTGCTGAATCTCTTATTGTCTTGTTCTTGGTTGTTCTTGTTTGGCTTTCTTTGTTTGTCTCCTTGACGTGTATGCTCGGGATGAAATCTTTTGATTATGAACCTTTAAATGGAGATTGAATGGGGGAATTTATGAATAATGGAACGGAATGGTTCTACGATTTGTGGGATATGCGTGAAGTAATGGAATTTCTGTGAGATGGATGCAGATGAATAGAACTGTTTTCCAAGATTTTGTGAAGGAGGCTTTTGCCATTTTTCTATATAGGATTTTGAATATTACGTTTACGTCACTTGTGGGCTCACGATAATTTAATTTCAAGGTTTAACTTAATTAGCTTTAAGTTACGGAATGGTGGGTGTTTGTTCTTCGCGGGGTACATTAATACGGCATTAATTAAACGTTTTATGTCGTCAACGATGTTCACGTGTATTGCTATTAAGTATCGTAATTATTTAGCAATTACAAACAATTTATGCGATACGTTAGGGTCTATATGTAATGAGTTTGATCGGGGAATGTAACTGAATGTGTGTTTTCTACCAAAATGTTGGTATATGTATTTGTCAATAACTGTGGGAATCGAAAATGTATATCTCTATATTTTGTTTGCGTTTTATTACCACATAACATAAGCCATAATAACGTAGGCAGCATATAATTTGTAACACTGTAACCGTCTCATAACTTTACGAAGTATTCAATTATCATTGAAACATGCGTTTCTTCGTGAAATTTTCATTTTATTTTTCAAATTCTTTTGCATATATACAGTACACCTACACAATAGTAAATTTGACACTTGCGTATAGGGTTATATGTGGTCAAAGGTTGTCCAAGTCATCTCTCTAAGAAAGATACTTCTGTTGATAGTTTCGAAGTATCAACTGTTCGAGGCTAGAGGCGATTTAGGGTTTAGAATGAGTGGTGCCCTCAACTGTCACTTTGATTTGTCAAGTTATTTATAATTAAACTTTATATAATTAATTAAGTAATGATCATATCAAGTCAAAATTTTTTCATTATTGTACTTATGCCTCTATAAACTATTTTTCCTTTAACGAATTAATATTTATTTTGATCCATAAAACATTAAAAATTACTAGTACTCTTTCGCGCACTCTATGCATGTGCTTAAAATATAATAATATTTAATTTTATTTTCAAGGTTGAGATTTATAATTTTTAATGTTTAATAAATGAAATATATTTTTTAAATATATAAAAGGAAAAATAATACGTATGAGTATAAATACAACAATAAAAAAATTAGAAATGATATGATAATCATTGAATTAAATAAATTGTAAATAGATGGATTAAATTTGAAATAAGATGACAGACCATGCAATGCATTTCATAATCACCCTCACACGTAAATCATAATTTAACAGAATAATCTCAAATGTGAAAATACATTAAATATAGCACACTTATTGTTAAACTTACGGAGTAAATAATTGTTTAACAAACTAAAGGTCTTCTAACATATGTAGTTGTTGCTTGGAAAATTCCAATGTTAATATTAATCATATAATATATTTATGTATTTAAGCCCTAAGTTAACGGACATCTACACATAAATACCTAATTGAATAAATTTTTTTACACATAGGTACCCATGTCAGAAAATTTTACGGATAGGTACCCGATTTAATTTTTTACCAGTTTCGTCAGTCATGCCGTACATTCCTGTGTGTGTATGGCGTACCATGACATGTTGATATAAGATACCTAAATGTGTTCGCACGACGTACCTAAATGTGCAAATAGGGCGTACCTAAATGTGCTAATACGGTGTACCATTTTCTAATATATAGGATGTGTTGATATAGGGTACCCGAATGTGTTGTATGGCGTACTTGCGGCGGATGGGGTACCAATCTACAAAAAAATTATTCTGTTAGGTACCTACATATAAAAAAATCCTGACAGGGTACTAAATTACAAGATTTTTTACATAGGGGATATTTATGTGTAAAAACTCCTTAAGTTAATGCCTCGAATCTATAATATTTTACTACAAAATAAATGAGTTGGAGGAAGCACTAACACCTTGCTGTGTTCAAGTTGTCTAAAACCCCACATATTGTTCCCCATGATCTTTGGCACGATGATCAACTTAACAAATCCACTTAATTAATTATCACAATTAATGGTCTTCGATTTCAGCAGCAAAGCGTAATATTTTTAATTATATAAGAGTAGCCTTTAAAATTTATTAATTAATTTCACGATTATATACAGATGCTGTCTGCAGTTTGTATTATATAATAGACAATGACGAATATGATGCTGGTTGACTATAATGTCATATTGTGCCTATGTGTACTGAGCAAATATGTCTGTTGCTTGTTAGTATACTCAAGATTTTAATGGCTCATGGAAAATGATTAAGTTAATCATTTGTCAAAAATGTGTTTTTCTGAAAAGCTTAATCTCCATCATTACTATTTTCGTCCTTCCGTTTTTTAGGCAATAACGCATTGATTTCGTCAATTTATTGCTAATTAATACTACATATTGATTGAATTGATAGCATGAAATTTTAAGGGGAAACATAAGGGAAATTCTATATCCACCTCCTTGATTCCATTTAGAACCCCTCAATAATTAACATAACAATAATTGTACCTTTTTTTTTTTTTCCAAATTTATCTACACAAAATACGCATTTGCCTAAGCATTTGTAGAAGTTTGAATGGTATTTGACTAAACACTTTTGACTAACATAATTTTATTCATGCTTACCCAAATGTAACTTGAACGTTTTTTCCTATGTTGAATGTTTTTTTATCAATTAAGTTGGAAAGATGTAAATGTTTTTCACTTCATAATTTCCTCTCAAATCTCAACTATATATGCCAAAAGATTTTTAATTGAATGAAAAATTCAAACTACACTTAGATAGCTGCATATTAACGAATAAGATTCTTCATGTCTTCGGTAAGTTTGTTTCTTTTTTACTATATATTTATGTATGTTTGTTATAATATTAATTTTAGTTACCATGATTTCAAATTTATAATTACAGTAATTATAATCTTATGTAGTTTCGTACCTATATTAGGAGAATGAAATTTATGGGATACCGAAACATGTTGAAAATGGAGCTGGTGATCATGCGAATGCCGATGTCACTTTCGAATTTATAATGACATGGTATGATATTTTTTTAGTCAAAATTTTGTAACAAATACTTATTTTAGTATTGTTATATATTTTTCCTTGCGTTACTTTAGTTTCTAATAAATAATTTTATTTTCAGGTGTTCAAATCTCGGCAACATTTAATTTATTGGGTGCATTGGAATAAATCTTGGCTATGTAATTATCATTAAATGATCAAAGCTCACACGAGGAAAGTGTTCGAAAGTTGTACTTAAACGTGATCGTGGTGGAATCTAAAGAAGTAAAAAAATATCTACAAGAAAAACCGCCACGAGAAAGATTGGTTGTCAATTTCAGCTTAAAGGAAAATCAATGGTAGATAATTATTGCAAGCTCTTCGTAATATGTGGAATACATCATCACGAACCTGCATGGGTCTAGAAGGTCATCCATATCCACAACGATTATCTGAGAAAGAGGCTATACTGGTGGAAGATTTATCAACAAAGAACGTGAAACTACGAGGCATATTATCAATATTGAAGAAGCAGAATTTGGATAACGTTTCAACCATCAAAACATTATATAATGCTCGTCAAAAGCTTCCGATGACAAAGAAAAAATGGTAGAGTCAAATGCAGGCTGCTCTGTCTTTTCTACAAGAAGAAGGCTATATTTTTTAAAGTCGATCAAATAGTGCAACCAATGAGTCAAAAGATTTATTTTTCGCCCACCCAAATCATTGGAGCTATGGCGTGCATTTCCACATGTGCTTTTGATGGATGCGGCATATAAAACAGACGGGTACAAAATGCCTCTCCTTGAAATTGTTGGCATAACTTCTACAAATATGAAATTCTGCACAGATTCGTTATGATGCATAAAGAGAAGATGTCCATCTATAATTGGGCATTGAGTTGTCTTAAATCGACAATGGATGGATGCACGACTCCACGTGTTATAGTCGTGTTATAGTCACAGATAGAGAGCTGGTTTTGATGAATGCATACAACAACGTTTTTTCAGAAAGGAAAGAACTACTCTTTAGATGGCCTATCTATCGAAGAGTTATGAAGAAGTGCAGGCCATCACTAACGTCTCCTAATGCATGGAACTCTTTCTATAAGGCATGGACAACACTGGTTGCGTCTGAAACCGAAGACACGTATTTATCCAATTTGGCACAACTTGAAGCAACACTACACTATTTTCAGGTATTCTTGAACTATATTTAAAAATATTACATTATAATTTGTATATTATCGTTCAAAAGAACCAAATTTTAAATTGATTTTCAGGTGTGATTATGTATCTAAATAGTTATTGGTTGATACATACACGGAGATGTTTGTATTCGTTTGGACCGACATATTCTTACTTTGGGAATCACACAGCAAACAGAGTGGAGAGCCAACATGCCAACTTAAAACGGTATCTGGAGTCTTCACATTCAGATTTGGTAGCATCATTATCTTTCATTCAACAGGTAATTCAATCTCAACTAACAACTATTAAAGCAAGTCTTGAAAAAACCAAGAGTATTTTCCGACATCGATTCAATGCGCATTACTATCAAGAATGCGCTTGATATAATATTCAAAGAATTTGAACGGTCTGAAGCAGCTGGATTCTTGTCTGAAAATTGTGGGTATCTACTTCGTACAAGTCATGGATTGCCATGTGCCCATGAACGGGCAAAATATCTCAACAATGTTGAGCTTATTAGACTTGATGCAATCGACAAGTTTTGGAGGACCATATACATATCTCGAAAAAGACGAGTTATTGTGACCTTGAGCTAGAAATGTTTAAGTACCAATTTAAACAACAGTCGAGAACCGGGAAGTTCAGTATGTTGAGGAAGTTGAGAGAGATAATTACACCATCAGGGACGTCAAGGAGATTCTCGCGTTGGCGCTGGTGGATCAATACAATTGTTTTTAAAACTTTTAGCCTTGATAGAGGGATGCCCACGAGTCGTATGAATTTTCGATTCGCAAACTAATGATTTGAGATAAAAAAAAATTCTTCATATCCACATATCCATGAATTTCCTCCAGTTATACTTCATACGTATATCACCCATGTGCCAGATGTAAGACCGAACGGAAATTGTGGTTTTCGTGCAATAGTTCTTTGTCTTGGCCTTGAAGAGGGCGCAGGCCTATCATTCGGCGCAATTTGGTAGAAGAGCTAGAAATGTATAAGTTAGAATATGTCGACATGTTTGATGCTGACGGATGGTTCACTATCAATAAATCGCTATTTTCGATTCGAATATGTGCACGCCTTTTGAGCATTGGATGGTTATGCCCGATATGGACGTATTGATTGCTTTAAAGTTTAACGTAATATTTCATGTTATAAGCAATAGAGGCAATTGGTGTGTGTGTGTATATATATATATATATGGACAAATAATAAAAAATTGATTTCTTACACTAAATGCAACAACATTACACGCTCGAGTCCTTTTTAATTTTCTGAAATAATGTTATATATTATGTGTGCGTGCGAGTATATTTATTATGTTTGTGTGCAAATATATATTGTCATGTATAAATTTTGCTCGCACGCAAGTTATCAATCACGATCATATATATATGGGTAATTCTATATGCACCCCCTAATTCTATTCACACAACCCTATTAATTACCTTCTATGACTTTGACTGGATTTTCTTATCAATAAATGAGCTAAAACCATGTTAATGATAAATATCAAAAGATAAATAAATAGTAGAGCATTTTCCATAACTTTGAATATTTGAAACGTCTATTTGAAACCAACTGCTAACTATCGCAACAAATATTAATGAAAGAGGAATTATCTATTGAATGTCAAAACAAATATCAGACCATTCGAACGCCATGACCCTAAACCCTATGCTCATATATATATATATATATAATATTATATATATATATATATATGTATATTGTAATAACGGCCGATAAAAAATAAATTCTACATCATCAAATACATAATACCTAAAAAGATTGTGGATGCCTTTTCTCAAGCCAACATGATTATAGTATATTTTTTTTAATATTTATTATATTACCGTTTTCGGACGGTTTTTCATAGTTTATGCCATTGTTCTTTTGATTATACACCAAATTGAACCCTTAAATGCTTATTTTACTACATGATTTATTTTCTAATGGTTCATCACGGCCACATTTCTTATATGCTTGGAAGATTACTAAGGTATATATAAGATACTTGTTTATCAATTAATTGGATTTTTTTTCATGCGTATTCAGGAGAATGAGATATCTGGGACAATAGAAGATGACGACAACGGAAAAGGTGGTCATACGAATGCCAACACCACTTCTGAATTTTATACTGACAAGGTATGAATTCTATTATTCAATTTTTAACTAAACGTATTATAATTACTTCATATACTTTTCCTTACGCGCGTTTAGTTTCTAACAAATAATTTTATTTATAGGTGTTCGTATCTCGACAAAATTTAGTTGATTGGGTGCAAACTGTTGGACTAAATCTTGGCTACGGGATCGTCATCAAAAGATCAAAGATTACTTCAAAGGGGAAGTGTTCGAAGGTCATATTTCAATGTGATCGTGGCGGAATTTACAGAGGTTAAAAAATCTCTACAAGAAATACAGGCACGAGAAAGATCGGTTGTCGATTTCAACTTAAAGGCAAATCAACGTAAAAAAATTGTTGGAAGCTCTTCGTAATATGTGGAACCCATAATCATGACCCAACATTTGATCTAGAAGGCCATCCATTCAGATCGGTGTGCGCCTTGGAGAAATGGATGATTATGCCCGATATGGGTGTCTTGATTGCGTCGAAGTATAACATAATATTGTACGTTCTAAGTAACATATTCAATGTTACGCACTTGCAGCTTCGGTCTGCTCTTCCACCCTGGTATCATCATGTTGCCATTGCAATAGGTCATGTTAATGATAACCATTACATCAAAGTTTCATTATCTGGTGAGTACCCGTGTCGACTCTCACGCCACAATGGGCCCCTCTCAGGTACGATTGTGCAGCTACATGGGCTACTCCATACATGGATCGTTTTAAAAGTTATGAAAAAAGGTTGAATTTTTGATTGTACTACTACCTGATGTTATATTTGATCAATTTTTTTCTTGCTTTAGTATATATATCGTCTATAGTATAGGTTAAAATAAGTATATATTGTTTAATTTTTTTTAACTTATATATTACTACTGGACAATTTAAATATTAATAATTTCAAGGGTAACCATGAGAATAATCTAAAATATATTATTAATCGTATAATCCATTTGTTTCATGTTAATATTTTCCAGCTCGTTATATATATGGTGAAGCACCGAACTCCGACAACACATGAGGGATAATATTCAACCAATCTTAGATAAAAAAAAAACATATTAAAAACTAAATAATATTGAAAATTATAGTCAATTAATGAATGATGAAATCCATGTAAAAGTTAGTTGAATTTTTTTTTTATTGTTTAACGGGTCCCAATGTTTTTTACACCCCCTAACGGGGTGCAAATAATAGTACCCAACTACTATATACACCCCCTAATTTATTATACACTTAATTTAGCACAAAAAGTGAAATTTCCGTTTTCAATACTGCCGTTCTGACACTCCAAACTTAGTTATTGTTGACTGTCATTTAATATGCCTAATTACTCTTGTTTGTTATTTATTTATTTATTTTTTTTTGTAGACAATATTGCTAGTGTTTAACAATTAATTAAATTATTCATATAAGCGATTAAATTATCACTTGTCTAGTATTATTTAACTTATATTTTATACATTTATTAAATAAAATTGTATAAGATTAAAAATCAATGTTTGTAAAGTATTGGCTTTTATTCAAATCACTTTGTGTCTGTTAATATGAACTATTTATCTTATAAGAAGGTTTTTGAAAAAAACATAAATATTAATATTGATAATTTCAAAAACAATTTTTAACATTACTTGTTAAAGGGACTTTAAATATAAATTAAGTAATTAATATTTATTGAAAGCTGGGTAACATAAGAAGCGTTGATTCAAAGCATTAATGAAATAAAATTTAATAAATCAGCTCTCAAAGTTACTGAAGAATCAAATAAAATTTTGACAAACTTTTCACCCCCGTAAGGGGTGCCAATAGCAACACCCTATATATGTATGTGATAATTGCTTTTATATATATCTATCTATATATATATATATATTATATATATATATAATAGTTGCTTCAAAGATATATATCATTAATGCGAGTAAATAGTAGAATATGGTTAATTTATGGTTGTTGAAATTCGATATACACATATTACTTCTATTGTTCCAATTTCCATTCCAGACCCGTAAAGGGGGTGCAAATAGTAATACCCAAATTGGATTAATTACAAAATTAGGCACTTCATCAAGTGTCAATTATAAAAATAGGCATTGTGTGTTTTTTATTCAAAAGTAGGCACTTTTTTATTTTATTTTCTTATTTTGAATTAGTTTTATTACATCCACAGAATAATTAAAGGGTGGGCTTCCATAAATTATTTTTATAATATAATTAAACACGAATTAGAAATTAAAGATATGCTTTGCACAAATAAAAAATAGTAAATTTTTAATATTATGTCTTGTAATGAATTCTTGTTATATTAAGGAAATTACATTGCAAATTACAAATTGCTTCAAAAATGAAAATCGATCTGGTATTTAAATAAGTAGATCTATGTCATTCAACATCGAAATTGAAATCAAAACCATTAATTGTAATATATATTAACAAAAATAATAATTTAATATATGAATTTATAAGCTGAATTGGTCAAAAATAAGATGTATTACAACTTATTTCGAATCGATTTTTGGATTTTGCTCAAAAACCTAGAAACCTATACGGAATAAAAAGCTAAGACCTATTTAATAAAAGTCAACATATTTATTAGGGGTATTAAAACAGTAAAAACTGAACCGAACCGGTCCAACATTTGGCTAACCGAAAATTTTATTTCAAAATCTTTTAAACTGAATATCAAACTAACCATTTCTGTTCAGTTTGGGTTTTTTCGGTCTTATCAATTAACAAATCGATAACTGAACTTTTTAATAAAAATTGAATGTCAATAAATATTTAATATTCTTTGGTTATAGTTATATAACAATATATATTTTAAAATCAATTTTTTAGTTCCGGACCGGATCGAAAAAATTATAGAAGATTAAAGACAAAATTTCGAACTATAAATTTCAATTCTGTATTTTGTACGAACCGAAATTTCAGTATTCATTATATCGGTTAAGCAAATTATGAACATTTTGATAATTTTAGACAATAAATTAAAATAGAAATTAAATTACAGGCATAAAAGTAATATGAAAATAAAATACAAAAAAATATACTTGTACTTAAATGTTTTGCACACAATGCCTATTTTTGTAATTAAATGTTTTGTAAATCCCAAATATTGCCTGCTAATTAAAATAGAATATTTTTATATTATTTATTTTGTAAACAATAGTATATATTACTATTTAAAATAGTTAGAAAAATAAAAGTTCAATTTTCGGCTAACCGAAAAATTATGTTATAAAAATTAGAAACCAGGTATTAAATTGGAAAATCATTTCGTAATCAAGATAAACGATTTCAAGTTCACTTTGATTCAATTTGTTGATCGAGCTATGAAGAACATATTAAATTTAAGTAAAAAATTAAATCAGAAATAGATTACCAATAAAAAAAATTATGAAAAGAAATTATAAAAAATATTGTGTCTAATTTTGTAATAGTTAGCACATAGTGCTTATATTTGTAAATCACTATTAAAAAAGTGCCTATAAATATAAAACACCCATATTTATTACTCCAGCTGTTCGACGGTGCTAAGCTCGAATTCCAGAACTTCATACACGTGAGTATCTTTTATTAATTTCCCCTATATTGCAGACAACAACATATTATATAATTCGAAAATATAATTCATTACCAACTAATACGTTATTATTCAAATAAGAAAATAATCAAAGCTTAATTTCCATGAACCCGCACGGATGCACTGAGCTAGATCATCCTATATATACACATACCTATATGCAACGTAAATCACAGATCTTCCCAAACAAATCAAACAAAAAACATAATATTATGGCCATATTATTTCTCGTTTTCTTCTTCTTTGCACTATCAGCAAAGGTTCAATCGATCGGTAATAACGAAGACAGTAATAATCCCTATATCGCCTTAGCACAGCCACCTGAAATTCTATCAAGAAAACTAGGAAAACATCTCTTCATCAGCCCATCATCGACTAATAATTCAGTACTGGGTAATAACGAAGATGGCAGTAACGGATCAATCAAAGCCCCCCATCACCAGCAGCTTCACCACCACCGTTGGATCGATAGGTCGGTGGCCGGCGGCGGCGTGATCCTAGGCGGCTTGGCGACGGCGTTCACGGTGGCTATCTTCTGCTACATAAGAGCCACGCGGCGAACGAGAAGTAGTGTTGTTGAATCCGGTTCGTCAAGGGCGAGTACTGAACCCGGTTCACCTTTACCTTCTGAATCTGTTGGTAAGAGAAAAGCTGTTGATTGTAATGATAACGGTCGTATCTTGTCTGCTAGTGTTGTGCCTAGTAATAAGTCAACTGAGTTGGGTGTATAGAATAAAAAGGTTGGTGTTGCACAGATGCAATTATTTTTAGACTGGAGTGGGACAAATATTGAAGCATGTAAAGAGAGAAAACCGAATGAGATTTTTCTTTTTTTTTTTCTTTTTGGCATTAATAATATGTGCTTGTTAGATTGGAGTTGCTTAATTCTTTAGGAAGCTGTCGTCGTCGACTCGAGCGCAAATGCACTAACATTGGGAAGTTTCACTCTAAAATCAATTAACAATAAAACAGTTGCCCACAACTTATTTCGATTATCAGAGGTGAGATTGAGTTTGATACCAAATAGCTAAAATAAGAAAATATTTCGAAATCGGTCGCCGCGGATCTAAGTTTTCAATGTGTTAAGTAAATTAATGGCACAAACATACACATCTATAAGGAATAGGGTACTACTATTGGCACCCCCTTTTGGGGTGAAAATAACTTTGTGAATCAGTAAAGTTCATTAAATGTAACATTTCTCTACCTTGTATTCAACAATATTCGATTATTCATATATTTATTAATTTTTTATTAACTCGTTTAATTTGAAGCATTATTAATTCTTATTTATTTTTAAACTAATCTAAATTGTAGACTTAACTTAAAAATATTAATACATTTAAAGTTATCAATATTAATAGGAATAAACACATAAATACTAACCATTTTTAGGTAATACTAATACCATCTACATTATTTCAATATACCATTATCGGTAGCAAATTAGAGCTTTTCGTTTAACTAATTGTTAATATAATCCACCTAACATACACACATCTGTAATAATGACATCTTCACATAATAATATTGTAAATATAAAAATATGTAATATTGTCATATTTACTTTTTTCCATAACTAAAATATAACTAAAATATTTATGAGAAGTTGAGATTATATTGACCTTGTTTCTTCAAATTTAAATATTACAATTACATAAGAGAAACATAATTAACAAAGAATTGGCAACAAATCGTATCGTTACTACATAAAGGGTTAATATTGCAAGTTGGATTATTTAATATGATTGGGTTTGACAATAGATAGGGTGCAAGTAGGGGTGCCAATAGAATTCAATGTGGTATTTTGTCAATCATTTAGCTTCCAAACGTTTCTCATGAGGGATGTTTAGATGAGAGCCTCCTTTTATTTTATAATAAGATCCATTGTTTTTATGGCACTACTAGAAGAAAACATATTAGACATGGAAAATTCGATGTCTAAAATTAAAATTTCATATCTATTGGGTCACTACTTTGAAAAAAAAAATATCTATTGGGTCACTAGACACGGTCACACGGAATTATCTATGTCTGATCCTTTAGGTATTGTTCTCGTAGTAAATTTGGACACAGAGAGTATACCGTTTTTAAAATGAATTTTGTCACATTTTCGTTTTTATTTCCATATCTGAATTTGTGTTTAAACAAAAATATTAATCTATTTTGAAATAAAAATAAAAAATTGTGTCAACTTCCGTTTCTAATACTCATATTTAGACATGAAGTGAATTTCCTATCCATGTTTGTGTCTGATGTTCGTTTCTTGTAGTGTTTTCATACACACATATATATATATTATTTATACTAGTATTTCCTGCATCGTGTACTAAAATATTACTGTATTTATTGTTACTTTTTATATTTATTATTTAAAATTTATAATGTTTCATGAAATATTATCTTTAAATATGTAAAAGGAAAATGATTTGTGGAGATATAATTATAATAAATAAAACAATAGATGAGTGAAATGGTAAATTGTTTTTAAGTATAATTAAAAATTAATTGTGATGATATAATGCCAACAAAAAAATTAAAGGATTAAGTGGGTTGACGTTCAAAATAGAAGAAGTCCTAAAAGTTTTAGTTAATTAATATCTGGTCAAAGGCATAATTTTTAGAGTTGCAATTAATTGTGATAATTAATAGGGGGTCTAAGTAGAATCTAAGGGGGTGTATATAGAATTAGCCTAACGAATATGACTTATATCCCTTTTTTGTCATCATTCATTTCATACTCAATCAATATGGGCAAGAATTCATTAATTTCTACTTGGAACGTAAAATTTGTCATCGATTTCGACTTTTTTTGTGACTCAATTTCTTAAAAATAGTGGATTATAACTGGGATTTCATACCCAAGTGGGCTTATCACCCAATTAACAAAGACATGTTGACAGAGTCTATTTCTTACGGGAACTAAACCAAAACCTTCCTAATTCATAAATATATTTCTCATTCTTGGGCTCTAATATGCTACGAAATATGAGGACTTTCAATTAGTTTTCTTTTTGCTATGTTTTACAACATGTCCGCCGCAAGCTGTCAATCAGGTTTCATATATTTATTTTTGTGTTTTGTCTAATAAATTTTGTGTTTTTGTGTTTTGTCCGCCACAGCACCATTATGTCACAGTTTTGAGCACCATGCGGCGACTCGCTCTCAAGCGGTGGTGTTGAATGTGCAATGAATAATCATGTCATCTTCTTATCATTCCTACGACCATTGTCTTGTCTTCTTTATAACCATGTCCCACAACTAATTGCACATAGGTATCCCAGTTATTCTGGCCCAAACACACCGAATATGTTCGGTCTGAAACAAATACGTAATTCACTATCGACTTTGAGACAGTTCCCAGATTTAAATACCGACTTTGAGACAGTTCCCAGATTCAAATGAAATAATTCTGATGGCGTATGAGCATCGTGCTTAGTCCACATATACAATTAGGCTTCGCCAACGAAACCATGTTTGGCGGAGTAGGGGGCTAATCCGCATCCACACTCGATACCCAGCTTATGTCAAGTAAAAAGAGAAATGTATCCTCATCTCCACCCGACCCACATTCTTTTAATTTTGTTAATATTGACTAGCTCAACCTTGACCATAATGTTGGGATCACATTCAAGTCAACATTGTTGTCTGTGAATTGGTCAACCTTCGATTTTATCTTTCATGCCCAAAAACCGTTTAATCTATTTATTTACTGATATGCAGGATGTGGATAAGTGCTGGAACGAGTAAAAAACAAGTGGATAGCGTGTGGACTAGCTGGAGCGAAACTAGGAAGGCGCTTACTTAAAATAGAAGATTTAAAATTAAAAGAGAATTAGTCTAGCGCTACCAAAAATAGAAGATTTTAATATCAATATAAAATCAGTCAGGTGTCTATCGGAAATAGAAGATATGAGATCAGCCAATAATATGAGAAGATCGAACTCAAATATTTACTATATTTGGGGAGATCTTCGAGGAGATATTTTAGGATATTTTAAAGGTATCTCATACATATCAATTCAAAAGGGAGCCAAGACCTATAAATCAAGGATATTTTCGAGCTGCCAAGGTGAGCTTTGATGGAATAACTTTTGAGACACACTTTACGATTGATAAACGAGCGAAACTCGCGAACATATTGAGCGAACGAGATCTGAAAAGAACGAGAGAGCGTTCATCTTTAATGTTTTAACCTTGTATTTTGTCTTTGCTAAAGTCGTAGGACGTTGTAGTTTGGTAGGATCGTAAGATTCGCTTTTCTAGGCTTGGTTATACTACCGTAGATAGTTTGATTTTTGTAATCCATTTTTAATAGTGGAATTTTGCCCTGAAGGCTAGCACAATTTAAATATCGTGCGTGTCGTTTGAACTACGAAGTTCTCAACCATTTGCGCCGTGCTAAACTGTGTGAGCTTCAATGTCGCCTCAACATTGAGTTCAATATTTCCGTCTCTTTTTTTTTTTTGTTTTTGAACTCAGTTAAGTTTCATCCATAATGTATACGGACCACTTCAAACATATAATAGTTTTGTTTTTCTACTAAGGCACACAACAAGCAGATTCGCCGTGGCACTTTCTTCATGTAAAAAATTAAAAGATACAATTATAAACGATGATGACTGTGAGAGAATAGTGGATGAAAGAGTGATCGACACGTGGTGTGCTAATATAATGTGCAAATGCGACAAGTGATAAATAAAACGAATACTTAATTACTATCACCGATGTGCGATAGGCAGTGGACCTATCGTTTGTAGCGCATTAAAGTGCGTAAACGAGTATCAAATACGAGGAATGGACTGATTACTAGTAATAACCTATCGCCTCGATATCTAGCCTAAATAAACTGCGCAGATTGTTTTACGAATTATCCTAACAGATCAACCCTAAATCAGCGAGCGACTAAGAGAATAAGCATAAACCGATAAGAGTACTTTCAGATGATGGAGATGTGCTCGGGATTCGAATACCGCTAGGTATTATCGACTAAGACAATGAAATATCATTCCTTCGTGATTCTTGACTAGATCGCAGTAATTTCCTACCCACTCACGAATTTGCTATCGCCCTAAATGCTCGCGGGGATCTAAGATTCAGTAATTACTAACGGCGAGGATCGAGTATTTGCTTTCGCCCTATACTCGAATCCTATCTTCTACGAACGGCCTAATCGTTGTTTAGCTATCACACTAAACGCTTTTCACGCATTCAATTTAACATATAGACATATTAAAACGAAGAAACAATTTCATAGATCGATAAATAGTCAAAACATACGAGTCACGATAAACATATGTCTTAAATACGGATTAACCTCCCAAACACATAAGGGAATTAGCTACTCATAATTAACGGGAATACAACGAAGGAAATAGAACACATGGATGGAAGATTCATGATCAGGAGTACTGATGGATCATGGATGGAATTGTGGATGAATCTTCGTTCCTCGTTCAATTCGGCGTGATTTCGTCGTTGATCCATCTCTTATGCTTCTCGAGTGGAATTCTCTGTTCATGGCGTCTCTTTTTCGTCTCTGATGTGACCATCATCGCTTTACTTCGTGCGCTCTCTACCCTGCGTCACGGCCAAGTGCACTGGGCTTCACGGACGTGACTGTCTGGACTTCAGCTCTCTACCATTGTTCACGGCCTAGTGCATTACCATTCATGGCCGTGACATTCTTCTGTTTGACCTTCGTTGCTCACTGTCCTGAGCACATCCGGTTGATCATATTATTGGTGATCCTTCGAGTGGAGTACGGACACGTCATCAACGCATTCTCTTCAGCTGCTTCTTAAGTCAAAATGAGCCAACCAAGGTAGCAGATGCACTAACGGACCCGTATTGTATACTAGGAATGCAAGATGAGATCAACCAATTCGAGCGTCTTCAAGCATGGACCTTAGTACCTCGTCTGCATGGAAAAACAATCATCGTGACGAAATGGGTATTTAAGAACAAGAAGAATGAAGATGGCGAAGTGATTAGGAATAACGCGAGATTGGTTGCGAAGGGATATAATCAACATGAAGAAATTGACTACGACAAGACATATGCTTATGTTGCCCGAATCGAAGCCATTCATCTCTTCCTGGCTTATGCGGCTCGTAAAGACTTCAAAGTCTACCAAATGGATGTTAAGACCGCCTTTCTTAATGGCGTGTTAAAAGAAAAAGTCTACATCGATCAGCTAGAAGGCTTTGTTGATCAAGAACATCCCGATCACGTCTATCGATTGCACAAAGCTCTCTACGGACTGAAACAAGCCTCACGTGCTTGGTATGACGTCTTGAGTAATTTCCTCGTAAAATCTGGATTTATCCGAGGAACGATCGATACGACCCTCTTCTTAAAGTGGCAAGACAAAGATTTGATGGTCGTCCAAGTTTATGTAGACGATATCATCTTCGGACCAACTAACCCACGGCTATGCAAGAGATTCAGAGATCTGATGAAGAGCGAATTTGAAATGAGTCACATGGGAGAGATGCAGTTCTTCTTAGGACTTCAAGTCAGGCAGCTCGATGATGGAATATTCATCAGTCAGACAAAATACATCAAGGACATCTTGAAGAAATTCCATCAAGATCAGAGCAAGCCTATAAGCACTCCCATGTCCACAAGCTGCAAGCTGGAAGCCGGTCCCACTAGAAAAGCGGTCGACATCACACTATATCGCAGCATCATCGACTCTCTTCTTTATCCACCTCGAGCCGGCCGGACATCATTTTTGCCACATGTCTATGTGCTCGTTTCCAAGCCGACCCCAAAGAATCTTACATGCTTGCGGTCAAGCGGATTCTATCTAAAGGGCACCTCGACCTTAGGTTTATGGTACCCTAAAGGCACAAATTGCAAATTGATTGGCTACACCGACGTTAATTATGCAGGTTTCCGAATGAACAGGAAACGCACATCCGGTGGTGCTCAATTTCTAGGCGAAAAGCTAGTCTGCTGGTCATCTAAGAAGCAGAACTGCATTTCGTCATCGACAGCCGAGGCAGAATACGTCGCAGCCGCCAGCTGTTGCTCGCAAATGCTATGAATGCGGACTCAGTTTCGCGATTATGGGTACAATCTAAATAATATACCCATTTATAGCGATAGCCAAAGTGCCATTGTGATTACGTGTAATCCTGTTCACCACTCACGCACAAAACACATAGACATACGATATCACTTCATCAAAGATCACGTAGAAAAAGGCACAGTATTTTGTGAACACGGAATATCAACTAGCTGACATTTTCACCAAGGCACTGGATGAAAAACGGTTCCAATTCCTTGTCGGAAAACTAGGCATGTTGAACCTTCCGTGATTTGTGCATTATGTGATCCTACGTTCTTTCACATGTTCTATGCTATGTGTTTTCTATAATTTAATGCTATATCTTGCGTGACATCTTTCATTTTAATAAAAATAAGACAAAAATACTTTGAAACAAAAATATTATACATGTAAGTATAATATTAGGGGAATGACGATATCTTTAGGATGCTCGATCTAAGTCACGTATGAATTTCCCTGACATGCGACTGATTAATTGCGTAATTTTTGTCAATCTTAAAGTCGCATTCTTGTGTCTAAAAGTTCTCTCGTAGACTCCATTAGACACAAAGCTATTTCATATAAGTGAGGTTTCTAGCCTTTTTATTTCTTTCGACGGATCTAGTTGAGTGAGTCACACATTAATAGCTTGTCTTAACTAGTGATTCTTGGCCTCATACTTGCCTTGTAGTAGATCGTTCGGAAAATGATTAGGGAACTTAGGAAATAGCTCACTCGGTCAAATACAAAATTTCATTCCTTTACCATTGCCTTTAGTCATCCCTCTTGACCCTTCTCCAAATTCATTTTCTTCAATTGAAAACCCCTTTAAGCCTTCAACCAAAAATTTATGACTTCAGTGGGATATTCAATCAAGAAAAGGAAGGGGAGACGACAAAGAAAAAGATGACAAAAGAAGGTGGAAAACGCACACGAGAAATGCTCAACCCACAAATAGCAGACCAAAAGAACCTGCCTCTCGACTATCACAACCTCAAATCATAAGAAGAGGGCATGGATCCTGCTGTAGACTTCTCCTTCGATAATCTCGTAAACTCGTCAGAACGGCTGGAAAGATGAGCACCACGAAGTGAACTTCTCCAATGATAATCCGGTCTTATGTCGAGACAAAGAGGAGAGGAGCACGGCCTTGGGCTCGAATTCCATAACTGTGAACTTCTTCAAATCGATAATCTCTGAAACATATCTAGGGATTAAGAGAAAAGGAGCACGGTATCGGCCCAAGAACGAACAAGAAGAACTTCGCCTTAGATAATCTCTCAGCCTCATAGAGAAGCGGTGCTTCAGCTTGGGCAAGTGTAGGAAAAACTCACAAAGGATAAAAGAATGAAAAAAACAAGAGGACGAAAGCGAAAAATGCCGAAGTAAAGGAGAACGACGAAGGATTGGAAGATGACGCAAAGCTCACTGTTCCCAAAAGGTTCCATTCCCTTCTTAGTCATTACCAAATTAAAGCCTTCAAAGTCCCTTTAATTCCGAAATGACGATCTCTCACTTGGTGAAATGATTAAAAGCGCCCCGATCACAGGTAAAATTGACTTAATATGACTTGTGTTGACTTGAGTGATATAAATATAAAACTCCCTAGTCAAAAATAAATGAGCGCTAGAGCGAACCTAGTGAGAGTTGTCGAAATGGACCCTACTTTGCTAAGACTTTAGTTTGCTGACAAGATTCGACGGCATAAAATCTTTCAAATGTCTTGTAAATTTTTTAGGCGTGACAATGATCGAAGCAAAATAATCTGACCCCATACTATTAATAAAATAAATATATACATATATAATAAAACAATATATATATATAAATATTTTCAAATCGCACATTTTGATATGCAATATTAATATGCATTTATACGGAATTGATTAAATGCGATATGTTGTTCATGCTCATACCCTCGTGCGAAGATATAGAATACATGTTTAGGGGACCATGTATCTAGGCTAATCGTGATAAATCACATGATCTTAATAATTATTACTTAGATTGATTTATATAATTGATTGATAAATCAATTGAAGTGCACCATTTGAGGGGGAGCATTTACAAAATTTATGCTTAGGCTTCAAATCTTTTTGATGATCTTTCTAAGTGTTGCAGAAATTTTAATTTGATTTTCCTTACACAACGCACTTCTGAGAAGGACTTTACGAATTGTCGCGATTTGGAGCTTACGGTATTTGTTTCCAAAGACAGGGAAAGTCAAACTAGTACAATTGCTTCCAAATTAACTCTAACTTTCTCAACATCTTTGCTCTAAGTCTCGCAGATTTGTTAAAACTGACCATGGAGCCAGATGCTACAGTTCCGAATTATAGGGAGTTAATTGCATTAAGTGTTATTCATAGGGGGAGCAATTATGTGGTTTAGTTTTGAACTCAGGGTCTGAAAACTTGGAAAACTTGCTATCGAGAAATTCGAGCGAATCTTGTAATTTCATTCGCAGCTTCTCAAGCGAAAATTGATTTGGGACCAAGTGGTAATTTTCGCTTTCGTATTGATGAGCGAAAATTAAACAGGAACCAAATGAAAATTCTCGATCGGAATCTGTCGAGCGAAAATTAAATAGTAACCAAAGACAATTTCTCGATCGTAAGTTTCTCGATAGTAAACAGGAATGGGCTTAAATTTACTAAGTCTCGTATAACGTATAATCAGCCCAATTAAACGAAATCATTGCTTGCGGTCGAAAATCCCTAAATACACGTTAAAACCCTCGATCGCTAAATTCAACAGTCAAATTCTCGTGCGAAAAACTTTTTCTCTCAAAAGACGAACGTCAAAATCCTTCAAATCTTTCGATTTATCCTCTGATTTTCGTCTTTAGAAGGTAGATTTGACTTGTTTGAGGGATTATCATGTATTTAAACTTCATTTGCATCTGTATTTTGAAATATTTCACATGATTCTGTGTTCATTTCTCGTATATTCATATTCTGAGAACTTGAATGCTTGTTTGCAGTGTTTTAGACCTATCCCTAAATATAATCTAGGTTAAACAAATACGCATTCGAGGCTTTAGACAGAACCCTGAGAGACCTAATGTCGACGCCAAATGTCATCATAGATGTTGGACCTTTTGGTGGTAAAACTGTCTTGTTGGGTGGTGATTCATGCAACTTCTGCCAGTAATAGCTCGAGGATCGAGACAAGACATAGTAGATGCTTCCATTAATCGTTCATATTTATGGGACGACTGTCGTGTCTACGCATTGTCGCAGAACATGAGAATACATCACTCTGAAGTTGAGTTTGCCAAGTGGATTTTACAAGTTGGAGATGGCAATATGCGGGATAACCCGCATATATCAATGGAAACAGTTAAAATGCCAGAGGACATGCGTATTAATCCTAATGGTGACACCATCAGTGGCATAGCCGCATATGTCTACCCAGATTTTGAAGATCGTATGACAGAGCATGAGTATATCAGGGAAAGAGCGATACTGACGCCACAAAACCAAACGGTAGATGAAGTAAACAATTACATGCCATCGATAACACCAGGTCTTCCTACTGAATATTTAAGTGCAGACAATATTGAGCTAGATGCTGAATTGGAGAACAACATGGACACAATGTATCTAGTTGAGTTTCTAAACACTCTTGAATTTTTTGGTATTCCAAACAATAAGCTGACACTGAAGCCAGCCATTCCTGTAATGTTATAGAGGAACATCAACCAGAAGGATGGTTTGTGCAACGGAACAAGAAGAGTAGGGCAGAAATTTTAACAGGTACGCATGTAGGGAAAAATGTTCTAATACCAAGAATCATCCTTTCTCCATCGGATGCAACATGGCCTTTCAAACTCCGTCGTCGTCAGTTTCCACTGAAAGTTTGCTATGCTATCACTATAAACAAAAATCAAGGACAAAGCCTAAAGAGAGTAGGCGTGTATCTTCCAAAACATGTTTTTCACGCATGGGAAGTTGTATGTAGCACTTTCTCGCGTGACATCATCGACGAGAATTAAGGTATTATGCATGAATGAAGACGGCGAAGACGACGACGAGGTTACCAACATAGTTTACAGAGAAGTATTCAACAACATCGACCAAAATTTATCGCAATAGTTAGGGTGAAAATATACAGCATATTTTCGGGAGTATGCTCTACTATAAGTAATTATCTAATGTGAGCAGCAAAACTGTACAAATAATTAGTGTGGAAAAATTACCTTCCCGCTGAAAAATATGTCATGCTGTATTCAAATGCTTTATTTATAAATACTGTTTAGAATTTTATTTTGCCAATTTCAGCAATTGATTGATGTGCATAAGATTCATTTTGTCCATACACCTATAGCACATAACCTTATGTTTATTTGAATTATGTTACAGAGCATGACGCCATTGTTACACAACTTTTATGAAGAAATGCAATATTAATTAGCTCTACCTGCCAAAATGCAACGAAGCTGTATGTAAACAATGTACAATTACATTTTGGTGAAAATACGAGTTTACCAACATAGTTTAAAGGAAGTATTCAACAATATTCACCAAAATTTATCTCAATAACTAAGGTGAAAAGTCTCAACTAATCAAAATATGCAAAATAAACAAATAGTATAAAAGTCTAACGAAGATCAACGGAGAATATATGAAGGCATCGGGAGAGCTCAAAAACATTGGATCTCAAGAAGACAAGATACTTCCTAAGATCAGCAGAGCCCAAGTTATATCATATTTCAAAACTGATATACCCAGATTCCCCAACAAAAATCAGTCACATGAAATAAATCCACGATAATGGAGGTCGTCTTACAGGGGCGCAATCAGGGTTTCCAATTGACATAAATAAGGAAACAAAAAGCAGAATTAGAATTTGTATGAGGATGAAAGATCAAAAATGCCAACACAGTTGAAGAGAAACAGAAATTGATCAAACATGCACAGAAACTTCCAGTTAGATTTTACAAAGGTGAAATTGATAGTATGATATCTTTTATATCTTGAGAGGGAGAAATAGAGCATACGCTAGGGAATGATCTGGTTTAGGTCTCCGAAGGAGTTCGCTCGAAGCCATCATGAAATTCTCTAAGATTAAACATGGTTTGCAGATTCAGCTATTGTCTTCCGGCTGGAAGAATTGAATAAAAAGGGGTTTTGCATGGCCATCACAATGAATGAGAACCATTTTGATGCTCTGATGCTTTCCCATGCCATTTAACTGTGCCCTCGTGAGCAAAAAAACTTGCTCTGTGAACTCTGTTGATACTCTCTCAGTAGATGGTGTCTTGGGTAAGGGCGTTTCGACATAAACTAACAAACAATAGACTTATTAATTTACTGAGAAAACATGAATAGGCTTTCATCTATATTACATCTACTCAATACCTTCAAGATAACGTGCACTCACTATAAACAGAAAGCTTATAAAACTCATATTTCAAAAAACAAAATCTCGCCTCGGGTGCGATTAGGCAGACACTGACATAAATCTCAAACAACCCCGAGAACATAACGTCGCTAACATGCTCGATGTAAAAAGGGAAAACCCTGTGACCAAATTTTGCGACCGCTAGTCCGACGCCATTTTTCCAGTGGACAGTCGCCGCAAACAGTGAACAAAACTTTAGAAAAAGTAAGAACCGGAATCTCGCAGCCAATACTTCAAACAACAGGCCTTGCCTTATTTGATCCACCATCACCGCCGCTCGCGTCCCTTCGAAGCCAAGAAGCCCGCGCCTCCCGGATTGGACTGTTGCCTGTTGTATTCATTCAGTGTCGCCCGTCGCCGCCCAGCCCACAGATCTGCGCCAACGGCCCCTCGCGGCGCACCTGGCAGCCGACCAGCCCCTCCTCGCACTGAAGATCTGACCAGTGAGGAACCACAATGTTTAAGACAAACAGCGAATAGAGTAAGATCGCAAACCTGATAATCCAATCAGATCGCCCCAGCAATGCGACCAAATACAATCCCATTGAACAATAAATTATAACAATGTGGAGAATCAAAAATGTGGACTAACGGGTGAAAATGGGTTAATGTTTTGATTTTTCATTTCTTTCTACGTATTATAGACATAAAAAGAAATTATATGAAGCCTTCACAGCACAATTACTTCGACTGTATCAATACCAGCAAGCAGACAGATACAATAACGATCGAGAAGACGCCCTAAAGTAACCAAGTGGAAATCCGAATAATGGAGGAACAATACCTGCAGGCTGCAATAGCTTGTGAAGATGACTTTGTGAGGAATCAACATCATTCAGAATTTTCGATTGCGATACTCTCATTGAATCAAAGAAAGCCAAGATGGAGTTTTATCTCGCGATTTCTCTTTCTTCATTGCCTTCGGTGTCGCCGAGACACCATCCAGATTGAACCTGAATGAATCGTCAAGAGACTTAGACAGAGGCTCGTCCAGTGGTGCTTGAGATTGCACACCAACTTCCTCACAAAATCACTATCCAAACCGATAAGCATAAACATCAAAGTAAAGCTGCTATAGAATTCACATTGACATCCAAATTCAATTAAACCCACATGATCACTGTTTTAATTAAGCAAGGGAACATTAGCATCATATATACAACTCACGCACTTCCTAGTCCAAATGGGTACGACATCATATAAATAGCCCCCAACCAATTGTTAATCATAAGAATGATAAATTCTTCAGAAAGTATCGAGACATCTCTAATCTCTCTTGGTTTGGAATTGACAGAAACCCTAATTATAATTAAAACAATGCCCAATAGATTAATAAAATCCCCATTTCGAATTCCATAAACAAACAAAAAGAATATGCAAAAAATACTTCAAATCCAACCTTGTTCTTCACAAGGAGCATATCCTAGGTTCCGATCAGCGTCATATTTGAGGGAGCCCCGACGAAGAATGTCCAATTGCATCCGAATCTTCAACGTCGTGTCGTTGTACCCCTGTCGAGCCATAATCTGAGGCGTCTTTCGGAGCTTGGACGCTGATGGTGATGAAGAGGTGTGGGGTTTAAATCGATCCATGATACTTGGACATTATCCCATTTTTCATCCACCCGTGTGAAAGTGGGTGGTTTCTAAAATTTTTTATTCAATTATATTAAGCTTTTACTGCGACGCAAGCGAAAGAAATGAGTCTAGGTCATAGTACTCTTTTAACTTATGGGACACGTGGCGCTTTTAGAAGAAAACTACATTTCCATATATATATATATCTATATATATATATATATATTATATACAGATGAAACCAAAAATCAAATTAAATTGACAAAAATTAAATAAATCGCTTTAAACGAAATAAATCGCGTTACTAAAGCTTAGGCCGCAAGTTTTTTAGGGCCCCATTCTCTTAATTTAGTAATGTTGCTATATAAAAGTATTAATTAAGCCCAATATTTTGAGGCCACATATCAGAATATACTATTATTTTTATTTCTCTAAAGGGGTATGTACAGAAAAATATCCATTCATATATAAAAAAAAAAGTACCCTGTCAGACTTTTTTATTTGTAGGTACCTATTATAATAATTTTTTTGCACAATGGTACCTGTTCCGCCGCAAGTACGTCATAGAACACATTTAGGTACCATAGAGAAATGCATTGTGGTACATAATACAGTGAGAAAATCGTATGTCATAGAACGCGTTAAGGTACCATGTAGAATGTATATAGGTACCATATGCGGGTACCATGTAAACGCGTGACGTGGTACGTAAGACACATATGAAAGGTACGTCAAGACTGGAAAAATGGTACATACAATCAAACGGGTAATTATATAAAAAAATTTCTGACAAGGGTGCTTACCTGCAAATTTTTTATATAAATGGTTGTTTTTCCGTAGATTCACCTTCTCTAAATTAAATTAGCCTTCAACTTTTGTTTGTTCACCTTCTGACTTTTCTGCTTTCACACCCCTTTTTGTTGTTCCTTCTATTCGTGCCTTCTAATTATTTAACATTTTTCTGTCTTACAATCAATTGCATCCGTCCTTGATGAATTTGCGCAGAAGCTAGTAGATACTTTTCTTATAAAGTATTTTTTTTTTCTTTTCAAAATATTCCATTAAAAGAAGAAAAATTCCAATTTTAAATTTATAATTCCGCCTTCTATAAACTTCCACATGTTTTAGTTGACAATTCCAATGCCTGATATAGGAGAAGAGTTGCGTTGTATTGGCACATAATTTTTTTGTCAATATTATTTTTTTTAAAGAAGTGCCACGTTTTTATACTTGGTTTAGGCCCCGTAGGATGATGAGCCGCCCTGGATGGCGGGAGTATTACGTAATGTTTGTTCTATTTGGGGAAATTGGGAGAATGAACAAATTGATAAAAGCAATGGAGTTTGATCACAGGGTTTTGACCAAGGGGCAATTAGATGTTATGCCTCAACATAAATTTCATTTAGGTTTCAGGCCCCTGTCAGAAAATTTTTAGTTTTAAAGACCAGATACACTTAAGTGTTTTTCAGTACTGTTGATTTATGACCGCCGATCGACTCGGAATTAACCTGCGTTTACGTGTGTATGCTTCGATCTAACTCAATCGAGTAATCGCAGCTCGATCGAACCAAAAACAACAAGCAAAAACACAGAAAATGCACACAGCTTTTAACGTGGTTCGGCGATCTTCGCCTACATCCACGGACCAACAGAGACACCGATTTTATTAATCACCAACTAGAGTTTTACAGACCTACGTGTCTACTACAAAACCCTAGTTTACAACTCTCTCTAATTCGCACTCTAGAGAAAGTTATGAGCTCTCGAAGTTGCCCCGTCGAACTCTGTTTCTGATATATATATAGCAGATAACTTCAGCTTGTTTCCTGCTGCCTGCTTCAACGGACTGTACATACTGCAGCCCCGATTGTACCTCACGCTCCACTTATAAAATCGCTAGCAGTCACAGCGATTATCATCTCAGCCCTTGTATCTTAACTCCCGCGTGATCCATCGGCTCCCATTTAATGCATGATATTCAAATACTGGCCCTTAGATGCAGCGCCAATGATCCGATGGCTGAGAATAAGTCTGGCAGCTAAACATAATTTCTGAAGTAATTCCAATCTGCTCAGTTTGTGATCGCTCAGGCAACTTTTCGGCGACCTCCCGACCTACTCCGGCGAGTTCTTGGCTCGTAACTCCCAACAAACTCCACCTCGAGCCTAGAGCTCGCGATCCATGCCCCGAGCTCCACCATAACAGCTCAAACACGCAAGCTACACGCAGCTCAAATCTTACCAGAAACCAGCTTTCAACCTTTTTGAACGTCAGGAATTTTTCAGATTTCAATAGTAATTCCTCGACAGCTTCCAATCCAAGCTCCACCTCGATTCGTAGCTCTGCTCTGTTGGTCATCAAGCTCCCTTAGGAGCTTCGAGCCTCGAAAGAGACCTTGTCGAGCCCAAGCGAGATTGAAATCTCCCACTTGGATCCA
This sequence comes from Craterostigma plantagineum, assembly GCA_027422505.1. Taxonomy (NCBI): domain Eukaryota; kingdom Viridiplantae; phylum Streptophyta; class Magnoliopsida; order Lamiales; family Linderniaceae; genus Craterostigma; species Craterostigma plantagineum. The sequence continues at coordinate 12,829,739 of JAPQWV010000021.1, read as the reverse complement.
ACTCGGCTTTTCGAGTTTCCAATCTTCGTTTCTCCCGAAGATTCTGCACTCACGACTTCAAGATCCTCCTTCAAGGCCAACTTACAGCAATCCCTAGCTTCCCTCTTAGCCTCCATCGAGCTTGAAGCCTCAGCAACCTGCAAATCAGCACCATTTTCAGCAGCAGTTTCTGCATTCCCAGCAGAAAACTCATATTCTGTCACCGAACGTTCACCCTTCATTCCACATGAAGTTCCTTTGATCCTAGCCGCATGAGCCCGTTTCCCGACCCACCTCCGGCTAGCATGCGCTGCTCCTTTGCCTCTTTCACAGACACAACCTCAGCAGCTCGCAAAGCGTCAATTTCAGCAACATCAGTTTTTGTTTTATCAGCAAAAACACGAGCTTTCGTCGAAATTTCTTCATCCGTTTCGACCTCCATATCCGAGCTTTCATCCACCTCAGAGCTTGACCTCTCTTGTGGCCTGATAGGACTCGCCATAACAGGTGAAATCGTCTCCACCTTGAGCTCAGAATCATCACAATTCGAGCTCACTTTCGCCACATTCACTACAGCAGTTTCTGTCGAAACTGCTCCAACCAAGGGTTTTGCACGGCCTCGCTTTACCCCAAGATGAGGTTTCTGTGGTCTCCCTCGCACCCCATTCAATACTCCACACTTCCTAGTTTCCATAGGTCCAGTTGTCATCACCTGACAACTCTCCAAGACATATAAACCATGCCTTCGAAGTCCACCCAAAATCAGCCGGCCCTGTTTCAGGATTTTAATTCGGCCACCCGCAGTTTTCGTGGTGTATCCTCTCCTATCCAAGGCTCCGATCGAGATGATGTTTCTCATCATCTCTGGCACGAACCTAACATCCTTTAGAATCCTTACACAACCCGTTTTGAGCCTCAAATACACAGAACCGCAGCCCAAAACCTGACAGGTTTTCCCATCAGCTAGCTTCACCGTTCCTTGCTTCGTTCCTTGGAATTCTCGCAGCCATTCCTTCTTGCAAGTGACGTGAAAGGTACAGCCCGAGTCAAGGATCCATTCCTTGCTCGCCTTGTGCTCAGACACATTCAACGCCTCAGCGAAATCGCAGCCAACAACAGCTGAATCTGCAGCACAAACACCATCTGAATTCGCTTCTGAAATTTCAGCAACTTTCGAGCCTTCCGTTGCTGCGTTCTCCACCTCAAGACAAAGGTTTCCTGCAGGTTTTCGATCTGAAACCGAACTTCCACATATCCTTGAGGTTGCAGCTCCACCGTTGGACCTAACCACAGCCGCAGCCACCTCAACATCATCGCAAACCGCAGCCGCTCGAACATCACCTCCAAACTTCGTCATTTGCCTCCGATGCGGACATAACCTCCGAATGTGACCTTCCTCGTGGCAATGGTAACACCTCAGAGGCCTCATGAGCTTCCGTTTTACAGCCTTCTTCGAGTCATTCGCGTTCCTACTCAACCATTTCCTCCTCACACACTTCAACTCTTTCGACGAACTCGAAACCGACTCAGTTCTATCATCGAGTGATCGACACGTGGTGTGTGAATGAAAAGTGCGACAAGTAATATTTAAAACGAATACCTACTTACTATCACCGACGTGCGATAGGCAGTGGACCTATCGTTTGTAGTGCAGTAAAGTGAGTAAACGAGTATCGAACACAAGGAATAAATCAATTACTAGTAGTGACCTATCGACTCGATATTTAGCCTAAACAAAATACGAAATTTGTTTGACGACTTATCCTAACAGATCGTTCCTAAATCAACTAGAGATTCAAATAGCACGCTTAAAACTGATACGAAGCTTCAGATAATAAAGAAGTGCTCGGGATTCGAATCCCGCTAGGTGTTATCGACTCAGACAATAAAATCGTTCCTACGTGATCTTGACTAAATCACAGTAATTTCCTACCCGCTCGCGAATTTGCTGTCGCCCTAAACGCTCGCGGGGATCTAAAATTCAATAATTACTAACGGCGAGGATCGAGTATTTGCTTTCGCCCTATACTCGAATCATATCTTCTATGAACGGCCTAAACGTTGTTTAGCTGTCGCCCTAAACGTTTTTCCACACGATCACTTTAACACATAGACATATTAAAGCGACGAAACATATTCATAGAACGATAAATAGTCAAAACACAAAATCACGATAATATACGTCTTAAGTACGACTAATCCTAGCGTTCATCTAATCCCAAACACAAACAGGATTTAGCTACGCATAATTGACGAGAGAACAACGAGAGAATTAGAGAACAGAGAAGAAAGACTCATTATCTTGAATACTGGCGAATTATCGGCGCTTGCTCGATAAATCTTCGTTCTCTGATCAATTAGGCGTGATTTCGTCGTCGCTTCGTCTCTTGCGCTCCGGGATGTGATTCCGTGTTCTTTTCCCCCTAAATTCGTCCCTAGATGGTTTGGATTTGATCTCTGGTGAGTTGTGCCCTTTCTGGGTCGAATTTGGGCTTTTTATAGTGAAATTCGACACTGTCACGGCCTGGGACAAGACAGGTCACGGTCGTGACACACTCAGGGCAAAAATTGAGCTCACTGCCGCTCGTCACGGCCTGGTGCAGCAGTGTCACGGCCGTGACCCACTCAACAGCTTTGCGGCAGTTTCGTATTTCTCTCGGATGGAGGGGTAAACGATGTCCGATTGACCTGAAATGTTAACCATAGATCGCCAATCTTGATTCTGACCAAAGTGATTCTCAATCCGAGATCTGGATTGAGAGATATGAATTTTCTAATGTTGCTGCTCCTATGGGTCACGGCCTGGTGCAATAAGTGTCACGGCCGTGACCATCTTCATTCCAACTCTCTGCCCAACGTCACGGCCTAGTGCACTATGTGTCACGGCCGTGACACATGCCTGTTTCCGTTGTTTTTGCTCCGTTTTGCCTCGTTTTCGCTCCGTTTCGCCCGAAACTCGTCCAAAGCTCCTTCAATAACAAAATGAGTGTAAATGTAACGAATAAACACATAAATTGATTGCTAAGCTCTTATTATATCCCAATTAAATACTACGATAAACACATTGAAATGTGTTTATCAAACCTCCCCACACTTAAGCATTTGCTTGTCCTCAAGTAAATGGGAAATCAGATAAGGCATCAAATTAGGATAACGGCACGATTGTTCGTAATTTATCATCAAAGCTAGAAAGCACAAATGGAATTAAGCAAACAATCACGGGCATTACACTAATGACTTGCACTTGTTGACCTAAACTTCCTTCACTGCTAATCGAGACTCATACCTCGCAAGGATTCATTCAATTAACTCAAGTGTATAGGCTAGCATATGATGAGTCGCTCAATTCGTGCACTAGTCCAACCCCTACCATAAACTTGCAAGTTAATCGCATCTCGACTATTCAAAGTGGCAAGTATAAATCTGAGGGTCTTTTCGGGAAACGGGTCGAATAATCATGAAGCGATAAGCATAAATAATGAACGCTTAATCTTAGAGCTAAGACACGTGATCAAAAATTATCAAAGAATACATCATGATCAAACAGACAGTCACACGTCCCAACATAAGACTCGACGTTCTCGCTCCGAAATCCTAGACTTTCTGCTCGACCCTCTCAACTCAGTTCCCTTTCATTTTCTGCCCTTTCACCTTAGTTACGCTCTACTTTTGTGCACTGCCCTTATTCCCTAAAAACATCAAGGTTCGGCTTTTGTCGCAAAGAATACATCGTCACAGCGAATGCCGTGTACCTAGGGATACTTATTACCGAGACCTATATCTTTCCAAAGGGTTATGGGCAGGCTTATGCAAGGGATCGGGTCATTTCAGAAAACGGTCAAGTAAGGGACGAGTCATTTCACGAATAGCAGAGAAGAACATCAAATCAAACACTGGAACAGTAACTTTCAAGTTCGACTTCTGCTTTATTCTAATCAACTCAGGCTCATAAAATCTCTGGAGGTTTATTCGGGTTAGTGGCTTCTATAACATACGAGGTACGCAACAAATAGGCGCAGGCTCAACGTGGCTAACTAATGGGGTTCGTCATGGTTAAGAAAATTTTGGCCCTGGACTTGATTCCTAATGCCCTCATCATTTTCACACTCGCACACCAAAACAGTTTCAACACGCATCAGACAGGCAAGTTCTAGAGAGATATAGACTAGGCACGTCACACAACCAAGAAAAATGAGCGTAAGCTCGTCAGGCTCAAACTCTCACACGAAATAGGGTTATGTGTACGAATCTCTTTAAACAGTGCTATATCTATTCAGGCAGACATGATTCGATCAGTCATGCATATCCTAATTGCTCACAAGAATTCATAATAATGCAGACTAACTCGAGATAATGCGCAAAAATCGTGCCTGAATTCAATAATCCATGCCTTTCAACGAAATTTATAGCTCACAGACACGTCATAAAAAATTAAAATTTTCACATAAGTTTTCAACCTAAATTCCCCTCCCCACACTTAAGCCGTACGTTGTCCTCAACGTAAAATTTGAATAAACGAAAGGGAAAAGTAGATGTAAGAGAACGAAACTTCCCTGACGAAAAATGTTGACGTGGTCGTGACTAAACGCGTGATGGTTGTCGTATCGTGACTCGTGATGCCTGACATGACTAAAAGGAAAACTAAACGTAACAAAAAAAAAAAACATGAATGATAATAATGATAGACATAATAAAAAAATACTAGATAGATAAAACCTGGGTTGCCTCCCAAGAAGCGCTTCCTTTACCGTCTTTAGCCGGACGTGCTTTCGTTCGCTTAGGGTGGCTGGAAGTCGAGGTACAGCATCTCTTTTTTGCTTAAGTTTCCCTCGCCTGCATCCATACCCTGGAGGTGTCGCCTTTCGCCGGGCAGCGGTTTCAACTCTAGTGGCGGTCGCTCCTCGACTGGGCTCTTGTCCTTAACTTCTTCGATGCTCTCGTCGATGACTATGATGGGTTCGTCGATCTCCTCCCCACACTTATCGAATGCCCTAATCGTGTGCCTATCATGCTCGCTGACCTGTGATAGACCTTGCACGGAAAAGAGAAAATCGTGCTCAAAGACATCTAAGAAATAGCATTTATCATCTTGCTCGTTGCTCTTTTTCATCGAGTCACTCATACTGAACGTAACTTTTTCACCGCCTACTGTCACGGTTAATGTTCCATTCCTAACATCTATCATGGTCTCACCTGTAGCTAAGAATGGTCTACCTAGAATTAATGGAACATTTTCATCCTCATCCATGTCTAAGATCACAAAATCAGCAGAGATAACGAACTTATCGACCTTAACGAGAACATCCTCGATAACACCTAGAGGGTATTTTAATGATCTATCGGCCAGTTGAATATTCATTCTAGTGGGTCGTGGTTCACCTAATCCTAAGCGCTTAAACATGGAGTACGGCATTAAATTTATACTAGCGCCTAGATCAGCTAAAGCATGCTCAACAACTAAATCACCTATCAGACAAGGAATAGTAAAACTCCCTGGGTCCTTGAGTTTTTTCGGTATCTTGCTCTGGAGTATCGCCGAGCACTCTCCTCGTAGGTATACCGTGGAGACGTGTTCGAGCTTCCGTCGATTCGTCAGCAAGTCTTTTAAGAACTTAACGAAACTGGGCATCTGCGCAATAGCTTCAACAAATGGTAAGTTAATATGTAATTCTTTGCACATACCCATGAATCTGCCAATTATCGCTTCTTCTTTGTCCTTCTTCAACCGTGTTGGATAGGGAATCTTCGGCTGGTACGGCATCACCAGTGGCCGCTCGTTCTCCCTCGCTTTTTCTATTTAGGGTGCAGCCTCCTCCTTTTTAGGTTGAACATTCTCTTTTTCAGGTGCAGCTCCCCTCAACCGAGCTGGATATGGGATCTTTGGTTGATACGGCTTCACGAATGGTCGCATCTTTCTCTCGTCATCCTTGACCTTCTCGACTCCGTCACCCTTACTTTCCTCCACTTCTGGCTCGTCGTGGCCCTCGAAATCGACTTTCTCCTTTAAATTTTGCTTGGTGGGAGCTTCTTGTAATCCTTTCCCGCTCCTCAGGGTCACCGCATTGCAATACTCCTTGGGGTTTGTCTCGGTGTAGCTCGGGAGTGATGCCTGATTTTGCCCCGCCAGTTGCTTTGCTAATTGCCCCACTTGCTGCTCCAACCTCTTGATCGAGGCGTCTGTATTCTGAGCACGGATGTCATTCGCCTCCATGTACTCCTCCATCTTCGTCATTCGGCTCTCGTGGGCTGCGGCGGTACTGCTGAAGTTCGTGAGGAGCGTCTTCATCATATCCTTCATCTCCCTCATGTCATCGGATCCTCTTGCGGGTGCGTTCTGATATTGGCGTGGCACCCCATTTTGGAAACTAGACGGCCTAGGCTGAAATCCAGGCGGTCCTTGCCCCTGGTGGTTCTGATTCCCGTACGCCAGGTTTGGATGTGCCCGAGGCTGGAAGCTTCGCTGGCCACCTTGGTAATTGCCCATGTAGTCTATGTGCTCCAGCGGCTGCCCAAGTTGGCATTCTGAGGTCTCGTGGGCTGCGCCGCAAATTCCGCACAAGGGCACGTAAGGCGTATGCTGCGTCGGTGCGGCGGTCGTCACAGCATTCACGGCTGAGTCTGCCCAGACTTGGGAAGTAATGCACCAATCACTGTCTGCAACTGGGAGTTCGTCGAGGCAATTTGTTGCTGAAGTGCCTCGATTTTAGCGTTAGTGGCCGTCTCCTCGCTCACTCCGAACACACCGGGTGCCTTCATCCTGGTATTGCCCCTCATGAAGCTGTTCCTCGAGTAGTCCTCGATCAGATTCCAAGCGTCGGTAGCATTGAGCTTCACGAGTCCTCCTCATGCGGCTCCGTCTAGCATATGGACAGTCTGGTCATTGAGCCCCTCGTGAAATCGATTGATCTGGGCTGCCTTCGACATCCCGTGCTGTGGGCACCTCTTCAGTAGCGCCTTATATCGCTCCCACACCTCGTAGAGGTTTTCTGAGTCCTTCTGATGGAATAGGGAGATCTCTGTCTTTAACCTTAGCACCTTCGTCAGCGGGAAATAGTGGCCGATAAACGCGGCTCGCAGCTCCTCTCATGTAGTGATTGAGCGAGGTGGCAACATCTCCAGCCAGTCCTTCGCTCTGAACTTCAGGGAGAACGGGAACAACATCAACTTAATTGCATCGCCCGAGACCCCGTTGATCTTGATGGTGTCAGTCACCGTCAGAAAAGCCTTCAGATGGGAGTAGGGATCGTCATCGGGATTGCCCTCAAACTTGACTGTCTGGAAGATCATCTGAAGCCAAGAGTGCTTCAGCTCGAAATTGTTGTTCTCGATCGGCGGGATGACAATCGCCGACTCAGTACTGCCTAGCGCGTCATTCCTGAGGAGATCCTGTAGTGATGGCTCCTCCTCGTGGATGGGTACTCTATGGTCCGCCATATCTACTTCTGTATCTGGACTAAAAGAAATCGACTCGTAAAAGAAATAACGAAAATAACAATAACTAGAAGAACAAATAACGCCAACAGTAATAAAGAAAAGAAAAGGAAAACTTTAAATAAAAATGGCTAAATTACCGAACTACGGTGTTCCTAATATCAATTTATTCCCCGACAACGGCGCCAAAAACTTGATCGACACGTGGTGTGTGAATGAAAAGTGCGACAAGTAATAATTAAAACGAATACCTAATTACTATCACCGACGTGCGATAGGCAGTGGACCTATCGTTTGTAGTGCAGTAAAGTGAGTAAACGAGTATCGAACACAAGGAATAAATCAATTACTAGTAGTGACCTATCGACTCGATATTTAGCCTAAACAAAATACGAAATTTGTTTGACGACTTATCCTAACAGATCGTTCCTAAATCAACTAGAGATTCAAATAGCACGCTTAAAACTGATACGAAGCTTCAGATAATAAAGAAGTGCTCGGGATTCGAATCCCGCTAGGTGTTATCGACTCAGACAATAAAATCGTTCCTACGTGATCTTGACTAAATCGCAGTAATTTCCTACCCGCTCGCGAATTTGCTGTCGCCCTAAACGCTCGCGGGGATCTAAAATTCAATAATTACTAACGGCGAGGATCGAGTATTTGCTTTCGCCCTATACTCGAATCCTATATTCTATGAACGGCCTAAACGTTGTTTAGCTGTCGCCCTAAACGTTTTTCCACACGATCACTTTAACACATAGACATATTAAAGCGACGAAACATATTCATAGAACGATAAATAGTCAAAACACAAAATCACGATAATATACGTCTTAAGTACGACTAATCCTAGCGTTCATCTAATCCCAAACACAAACGGGATTTAGCTACGCAATAATTGACGAGAGAACAACGAGAGAATTAGAGAACAGAGAAGAAAGACTCTTTATCTTGAATACTGGCGAATTATCGGCGCTTGCTTGATAAATCTTCGTTCTCTGATCAATTAGGCGTGATTTCGTCGTCGCTTCGTCTCTTGCGCTCCGGGATGTGATTCCGTGTTCTTTTCCCCCTAAATTCGTCCCTAGATGGTTTGGATTTGATCTCTGGTGAGTTGTGCCCTTTCTGGGTCGAATTTGGGCTTTTTATAGTGAAATTCGACACTGTCACGGCCTGGGACAAGACAGGTCACGGCCATGACACACTCAGGGCAAAAATTGAGCTCACTGCCGCTCGTCACGGCCTGGTGCAGCAGTGTCACGGCCGTGACCCACTCAACAGCTTTGCGGCAGTTTCGTATTTCTCTCGGATGGAGGGGTAAACGATGTCCGATTGACCTGAAATGTTAACCATAGATAGAAGACTCGCCAATCTTGATTCTGACCAAAGTGATTCTCAATCCGAGATCTGGATTGAGAGATATGAATTTTCTAATGTTGCTGCTCCTATGGGTCACGGCCTGGTGCAATAAGTGTCACGGCCGTGACCATCTTCATTCCAACTCTCTGCCCAACGTCACGGCCTAGTGCACTATGTGTCACGGCCGTGACACATGCCTGTTTCCGTCGTTTTTGCTCCGTTTTGCCTCGTTTTCGCTCCGTTTCGCCCGAAACTCGTCCAAAGCTCCTTCAATAACAAAATGAGTGTAAATGTAACGAATAGACACATAAATTGATTGCTAAGCTCTTATTATATCCCAATTAAATACTACGATAAACACATTGAAATGCGTTTATCATCGAGCAACTGTGAGATGATCTCCGAAGGAACGTTCTTCGACCTCTTAGGCTTATTCACGTATAACTCATTCAATAGCCTCCAAATTCCGTCCGTCGTGGACTGCTCCAACACGTTTTTAGAACATCAGCGCCTAGACTCAGAATCATCATGCATCGAGCCTTTGTTCGGATGATTTCCTTCTTCGTTGCACTTGAATCCTCAGGTAGCAACTCCTCCTCAAGGCCGTACTCAATCAGACGAGCCTTCATCTTCAACTTCCAGGCATCGAAATCCTTCAATCCGTTGAAGATATCCAATTCCAGTCGCATCGCTGCCATACCTCTGAAGATCGCCTCAATCCGCATCTACACCGCACCAATTGTTGATTTATGACCGCCGATCGACTCGGAATTAACCTGCGTTTACGTGTGTATGCTTCGATCTAACTCAATCGAGCAATCGCAGCTCGATCGAACCAAAAACAGCAAGCAAAAACACAGAAAATGCACACAGCTTTTAATGTGGTTCGGCGATATTCGCCTACATCCACGGACCAACAGAGCCACCGATTGTATTAATCACCAACTAGAGTATTACAGACCTACGTGTCTACTACAAAACCCTAGTTTACAACTCTCTCTAATTCGCACTCTAGAGAAAGTTATGAGCTCTCGAAGTTGCCCCGTCGAACTCTGTTTCTGATATATATATATAGCAGATAACTTCAGCTTGTTTCCTGCTGCCTGCTTCAACGGACTGTACATACTACAGCCCCATTGTACCTCACGCTCCACTTATAAAATCGCTAGCAGTCACAGCGATTATCATCTCAGCCCTTGTATCTTAACTCCCGCGTGATCCATCGGCTCCCATTTAATGCATGATATTCAAATACTGGCCCTTAGATGCAGCGCCAATGATCCGATGGCTGAGAATAAGTCTGGCAGCTAAACATAGTTTCTGAAGTAATTCCAATCTGCTCAGTTTGTGATCGCTCAGGCAACTTTCCGGCGACCTCCCGACCTACTCCGGCGAGTTCTTGGCTCGTAACTCCCAACAAGTACCACTTCATTAGACCTGCAATACCACTTCATGGTTTTGCAGTACCAATTCATCGTTCTGCATGACCACTTCACCGATATGCAGTACCATTTCATTGTTCTGTAATAACACAGAACGATAGTCTGGTACCAATTCATATACACCGTATAACACTTGCATATTTTTAGGTCCTTATCTCTAAATTTTACAAAATCTAACTTAAAACATCTTTTGGGGCCTGAAACTTAATTAGCACTTTGATCACTAAGGGACTAATTCATTGCATATATGATTTTTTTTGTTGGTTCTTTCTTTTTTCATGCGCGAGGACGAGGGTATATATAGGGCCGGCGTGACGAGAAAGGTTGTGATCAATCGCTATGCGACGCGATTTAGTTCTGATATTGGTTAGAATGGCGTAGTGTATTACTTCGAGCAAGACACTTTATATTAACAAGAAAAAACATAGTTTTGAAGATTACCAAGATATAGGATAAACTTATCAGCCCATAATCACTTGTATATAAATGGCTGCCTTGTAATTGCAAGAAATATATGAGTGATCAATACAAGCGATTTTCTTAGTATTATACTATGAAATTTAACATGGTATCAGAACAAGATTTATTGATCCATGTTAAAGATCCACCGCCTCTTTGATTTAGAACCTTAAAACACGGTAATGTCTTAACAGGGGACTATACAAAAACAAGAACGAACATGTTTTAACATCTTCGAAGCAGTGTACCAACACGTATTATCACCAAATATATATAATTGAATAAACAGATCCCAGAAGAAAAAAGGCAAACCAAACATATACATATGCATATATATCGAGATAAAAGAAAAATAAAACATGCATCTAATATGTTCATAATAAATAATAAAGAAATAAATCTGATCTCCTGTCAAAACTGTTCACTTCCTCGTATTTTCTACCTCAGAGTGTATGTTGGCGTGGCAGCGGACCCGGTCGAGTAATACCGCGGCTAATATTTGAACAATTAAAGATAAAAGTGGACACCAAGATTTAACGTGGAAAACCCCCAAACAAATCGGGGTAAAAACCACGGGCAAGGAAGGAGAATCCACTATAGGAGAAATATAGGAGTTACAACATCTCGTACTACAAAGGAGAAAACCCTCAATATCTCTCTTTATAGTCGGAGAAAATACCGACAAACTCTCTATTTTTTATTCTCTCTTCTCTCTATTATTTTCCCTCTATTTTTTCTCTCTTCACCGATCCCTTTGGATTTCTTATGTGGGATGCATTTTCGTCTTCTGCTGAGCTCTATTTATAGGTGAAGCTTCGACGTGTTTATGCATGTGAACAAACAAAAAAAGTCTTCAGCACTCCATTGAACTCGGCGCCTCATTGCCCTTGTTCTGATTTTTGACCAGTCAAATGCCCATGTGGCATTTTTATGTCGACAATCTCCCACTTGAAGATTTGATTGAGGATCAATCGGATCTTCACACCATTCTTTCTCCCTTGCCTTTCATGTTGCTTACGTTTCCGCTAGGCCACTCGAGGAACGACACCAAAAGAACTTGTCAGTGTTGACCGCCTTCGTCAAGAAATCTGCTAGGTTATCTTTCGTATGTATCTTCTGCATATCTACCGTGCCCTCTTCCACTTTCTCACGAACGAAGTGATACTGGACTCGTATATGTTTTGACCTGGAATGAAAAGCTGGATTCCTTGCAAGATGCAAGGCACTCTGACTGTCACAGAACAGAAGAATATTCTTCTGTTCGTGCCCGAGTTCCTCCATGATCATTTTCAACCATACCGCCTCTTTACTTGCCTGCGTAGCTGCAACATATTCAGCTTCAGTTGTTGACGTCGCGACAACGGACTGAAGTTTTGATACCCAGCTTACGGCTCCGCCAGTAAGAGTGAACACATATCCCGTGGTAGATTTGCACTTGTCAAGATCACCTGCATAATCAGAGTCAACGTACCCTCTGACAGTAAAGTCTGCTCCTCCATAACATAATGCAACATCCGAGGTCCCTCTGATATATCGTAGGATCCTCTTCACCGCGCACCAATGCTCTTTGCCCGGATTCGCCATGTACCGACTCACTACTCCCACTGCATGGGCAATGTCTGGTCGTGTACAAATCATCGCGAACATAAGACTTCCCACCGCTGATGCATACGGTACTCGAGACATCTCCATCTTCCCTTCTTCACTGCTAGGACTCATACTTGAGGATAATTTGAAATTAACAAGAAGTGGGGTAGAAATTGGCTTACAATCTTGCATATTGAAGCGTCGCAAGACCTTCCTCAGATAATTCTTCTGCGAAAGCCAAATCTTCCTGTTATTTCTGTCTCGGTAAATTTGCATCCCTAGAATCTTGTTTGCTGGTCCCAAGTCCTTCATTTCAAATTCCCTAGCCAACTGTGCCTTGAGTTCTTCAACACGATCTTTGTTGGGGCCTGCTACCAACATGTCGTCAACATACAACAGTAATATGATAAAATCATTTTCACCAAACCTCTTGAAATATGCACAAGGGTCTGCATTTAAACTGTTGTATCCAAGGCTCATGATGAAGGAATCAAATCTCTTATACCAACACCTCGGCGCCTGTTTGAGACCGTATAGAGATTTGTTCAACCTGCAAACCAAGTTCCATTTTGCTTTGTCTTCAAAACCTTCCGGCTGGAGCATATAAATCTCTTCTTCAAGATCTCCATGAAGAAAAGCCGTCTTCACATCTAGTTGCTCTAGATGTAGGTCGAATGTAGCACACATCGCCAGGAGTATCCGGACAGTCGTCAATCGAACCACATGTGAGAATATCTCGCTGAAGTCGATGCCTTCTTTCTGAGCGTAACCTTTAACCACCAGTCGTGCACAAAAGCGCTCTGGTGCTGCTTCAGAAGAATCTTGTTCGACAGACTTCCCTTTCACCTGAATGGTCGTAGTCTCTGAACTTCCCTTTGTAGTGCTATCATTTCCTCCGATTATTTTATCTTCTAAAAAGATAACCTCCCTGCTGATGACAACCTTGTGGGCAGTGGGATCCCACAGACGATACCCCTTCACACCATCAGCATACCCCAAGAACAAACACTTCCTGGACTTCGGATCCAGCTTCGTAGTTTCTTGGGCGTTGTACATCATGTACACAAGACTTCCAAATACATGGAGTTGGAATAATCCGCTGGCTTTCCGGTCCACATCTCCATCGGCGTCTTCTGATCAATTGCCGTTGACGACGATCGATTGATCACGTAGCAGGCGGTGTTGACTGCTTCTGTCCAGTATGATTTATCCGGACCTGCAGCTCCCAACATGGCTCTTGTCCTCTCCAACAGAGTCCTATTCATCCGCTCCGCCACTCCATTCTGTTGTGGAGTATACGCCGTGGTACAGTGCCTTTTGATGCCTTCTCTTTACAAAAGCTATCAAAATCCTTGCCAGTATATTCTCCTCCATTATTAGTCCTCAATTTTTTTTCCCGTCTGTCAGCGTGGCTGGTTTTCCATCGATAGCCTCCAGACATCCGTCCTTCCTCAAGATCGCCTTTATCTTTAATTTCCACAGTGAGAATTTTCTCCCGTTGAACTTTTCGATATCAAATTTGGCCGCCATAATTTCTGCTCAGTCGTGAGCATACCTCCGACGGGGTTGCAGCAGATAATTATTGAACTCGGACCGGCTTTTACGTCACCGTAACAAGGGCAGTATAATATTTATTATTTTCTGATGTGGAGGGTCCACGTTAGTGGCAACCACAGAGCATACGATAAATAAATATATAAAACCCAAGCTAGGCTCTGATACCAATTGTTGGCGTGGCAGCGGACCCGGTCGAGTAATACCGCGGCTAATATTTGAACAATTAAAGATAAAAGTGGACACCAAGATTTAACGTGGAAAACCCCCAAACAAATCGGGGTAAAAACCACGGGCAAGGAAGGAGAATCCACTATAGGAGAAATATAGGAGTTACAACCTCTCGTACTACAAAGGAGAAAACCCTCAATATCTCTCTTTATAGTCGGAGAAAATACCGACAAACTCTCTATTTTTTATTCTCTCTTCTCTCTATTATTTTCCCTCTATTTTTTCTCTATTCACCGATCCCTTTGGATTTCTTATGTGGGATGCATTTTCGTCTTCTGCTGAGCTCTATTTATAGGTGAAGCTTCGACGTGTTTATGCATGTGAACAAACAATAAAAAGTCTTCAGCACTCCATTGAACTCGGCGCCTCATTGCCCTTGTTCTGATTTTTGACCAGCAAATGCCCATGTGGCATTTTTATGTCGACAGTGTACGTAAAAAATAATTTAAAGAAAACTCTTTCAACCCAAACTTCTTGCAGATGAAATTAGTTTCCCCGCTAATGTAATAAGAAGCTATGATTATCTCTTCTTACAGACACAACCAGGAAAAGGATTTGCATAGAAGTTCTCTTCTTCTCTTCGCGAAGATCCTCGCACTCTCTCATAAGGCGCTCCAGTTCGATCCTCCGAGTGTATCTTCCCCACCTCTTCTTCAAACCTCTTCCGAGAAATCGAACCATCGTCCAACCTATCGATGATCTTAACAAAATTAAACCTGAAAAAAACGTATGTTACCCTAAAATCGTGAACTAAATCGGAAAAAAAAACGACAAGTGTAAAAAAAAACCTGTCGGGATTTATGGTTCTCCTAAACCCTTCGAACCTGCGGTGTCCCTGAACTGCCTTAGCCATATTCCCATCGTACGTATAAACGAAAACGTCGCTCTCCAAAGCAACAATATAATCCAAAGCGGCCAATCGATTTTGATAGAGTTTAAAGGGCGCCAATTCATGGGCCCCGGCGAGGGTTGAGTGCGAGAAAACGTTTGGATATTCTCGCATGAACTCATTAATGTGATCGCCGTATATTTCTCCGGCGACAATGTATACCTTCGTCGAGGAAGGGTATCCCATGGCTTTGAGGAGCATTGAAGCTTCCTTCGGAGTCAGGGGACAACCGCCTTGTAACCTCTTTTGTACAGCGTTGATGTCCTTCTCTTTCCAGTGCTTGACTTCGTTCCTCAGTAGGGTTAGGTCTTGGGCTTCCGTTTCGGACAAGTTGTGGTAGCACCCAGTGAACGCCAAGATGTCTTTTTCGTATCTTAAGCGTAGTAAAAAATAAATTAAAAAAAAAAGACAGAGGCTCCTTAAGTTGGGTGTCCTGAAGTCTCACATCTCGGACGAAAAAAATAATTAAGTATTCTGTAGAAAAAACAACCCAAGTAATAATCAATGTATGTCGGAGAAAAAAAATTCCAAAATCGATTTCAAGGCTCGTCAGAGACCTAGCTTTCATGTAGTGATTACCAAAAATTGAATCTTGATTGATGATTGATAGAGAAAAGTGGAAAACCATTATATGCGGGGGAACCGTAAGTTCAATGTGATACGAAAACCGTAATTGCATTCTTACTAGTTTTAGAAGGAATTCGAAATTCGAAGGTTATGTGATTACCTAAGGTGAAGGGCAATGTAGGGTTCGTTGTTTCGATCGTCTCGTAATCTTTCGACTAGGGTTTTACCCAACTCTTCGATCTCTGGGGCGTATTTTAGGGCATGGTAGCTTGCTCGGCATCGCAGCCCTTGGATCGAAGGAGGAAGGTCGTTGTTCGTCAGGCGAGAGTCTGAGTGAGTGAATTTGATCACCTTGTGTTTTCTAAGTAGTGAAGCCATTTCTACTTTGTAGTAACCACCCTTCAAAACCATTGAATTTTTTTATTACATTAAACTATAAAAAGAATGTGTGGCTAAACCTTCATAGATTGCACGGAAACATATAAAAACCTTCGACCAAGATATGGGTGCTCGGAGGAAGGGCTTCAACCGGACGTACTCTGGGGGTAAATCTTCGACGATCTCAATATCTTCTCTTAGTACCTCCAGTCGAAAACATCCTTAAACTCACTCATGTTATTGACGAAAGCACATTTTTTAATTATTTTATGCATTTTTCATTACTATACAATCGAGCATTAACTTCATGATACCTAGGATCTGTCCAAAAGCTCGAGTGATCAAGAGAGGGAAGCACGAGGGTTGCATTCATGAGCTTCGCTGCTGCAACCATATCACATATCTGATCAAAATCGAAAAAGCTAATAGTTATTAGATAAGTCGGCATATGTTTTATTATACAGTCTCGGCGTATATACTTACGCCCATTCTCATTTGATTTAGCCCGCCATTGGCGTGGACTAGAATGAAACCGTTCGTCGGAGATCCTATCTTTCCTATGAAAATACGAAAATGATTATTAGTATCTTTTCTTAATGAAGATAAGCTAGGGCTTCTTTGTGTTAAAGTGACGCTAGCGAAATCGAAATCGATAAAGTTTGCGGCTCATCGTACTTATTCGATCCTTAGGTCGAGAGATGCATTTGTAGTAGTTGTTGCTGTTTGGCTTCTTCCATATTTCTGGCACCTGCAAATTATAGAAATTAAGTTGATCATATTAAATGGGTACCAAATTAGTTTTTTTAATATCAGAGTTGCTGATATTATTAGAGCTCCTAAGACTACACAAGTTCTCACAGCCATTCGTAAAAAGGAAATGTTCACGTTTAAAGCTAGATAAGAAAGAAATCAGACTACACGTAATAGGGCGTATTGAAAATAAAAGTAAAATTAAAAGATGATACATGCCCTAAAAGTTCAGCAGATATTCATTACTCATGAAACAATAAAAGAGTTTATCAATGAGTAAATAATGTGCTGCATCTTATTTGAATCGCAAAAAACATAACTACCATTAACTACCCAAAGAGCGAAGAAGCTTAACTTCTCAAACAAACTAAATGATAATTGCTGATAACGTACCTGAACTTTGTCAATATTCTCCTTCACATCCTCCTCGCCATTATAACCTATTTCAATGACGTTATTACCCTTTGACGACCTCCCAGAGCTCCGATCCATTAAAATGAAGGCAATCAAAACTCCACAAGTTAGCAGCATAATGGTTAGAACGAACAAGAAAGAAAACCATAAGTTCTTCCTCGACAAGGAGAAAGAGCTCCAAAGAATCTTCTTATTACGCGGGCAAGAATTCAAATTGTCCGAGGTTTTCTTGGATGATGATTGCAGAGCATGAGGATGTCCCATTAATAGATGGACATGAATACTACTATCATCGAAATTATTGCCTTCCTTTGAGTTCATCAAGAATCGACGGTGGTGATGTTTTGATGGCGTTATTGAGACAACCATTTACAGAACGAAGAGAATCAGTCAAGAACTCAATTAATGGCGGACGGTTTTGGCCTCGAAATCTTTAATATAAATAAGTTGTTCTATGGAAGAAAGGGCCAGAAATGTGACGACGGACTGATATCTTTTATATTATATTGAATGGCATATTCTCATATGTTTCATTTACTCTTTCCATGTTTACGTAATTTAGTTAGATCATTTACCATGATTAAGCAGGAATTAGACGTTATGTAACGTTATTTTCAAATATTCCATTATTTGTAAAAATAATAACGTTGGATAGCACTAGCAGTCTTCACAATGCATAACAGATCAACCTGGAAAATGGGATTTATTATTCTTTTTTTTGGGTAATTTTTTTTATAAATTATGAATTAGTCACATCTATTAATAATGGTAATTTATTTGAAATGTATAAGTTCATATCCTTATTTTACTTCATACCTTATACATTCTGCAGCTCCAAGCCTTGTTGCTCCAATCACATTTATCTACTAATAAAAGTGATGGATTGTTAGGAAACATTTATGCATTTTACGTGCATGGGCGTCTTAAAGCTTTCAAAGGTATATTTTTATCGAAAGTCAAAGACTTACTATTATTGTAATATAATTATTCTATATCTAAGTTTACTAGACAATGTGTCACGTCTACTCAAATTATACTTGGAATAAATAAATAAAAGAAACGAGGTGCCACACAACGCCATTTGGTGCCCGAATATAATCTTTAGACAATCATAAATATTTGTAGGATATTAAAAGGAGTAATTAGAAACTGTTTGGGTTTGCCCAATACATTGTTCACGTGCGCACGTTTTTCAGGTCATATATAGCTCGATGCAATATCTATTATTTTATTTTATTATTACTAATATAAAAGAGCGAAACCACCGTTTCATCCCCAGTTTCCTACAGGTAACCGGTCAGTTAATGGGCAATATTGTAATTAAATAATTCTGAAGAACATGGTCCAAACTCGGATATGTATCTGCAGCTGTAGGTTACAATTGAATAAATAATCCCTAATTCCAATCGCTCCTCCTATTCCACATACTATGTTTAGCATGGAAAGAAGCAATCGTTTGAGAGCTCAGAATTAGAGAATTCATCGTTCCAAGACCAAAAGCTCATAAACTGTACTGTACCCAACTTCTCAAACGGTGATCTGCCATCGCGCTTTGTGCTTCAAAACGTGTGCTCAATGCAATTTTGATGCGCCAGATCATGTATGTTCTAATGGGATTGAGCTATAGATGAAGTTTAATTTCTTCGAGTTTCGAATTTTTGTTTTGTGGCCTTTCCTAGGTAATGGGTATATAAAGACTGAGAATGTGTCAGTACAATATGCATAGGAGTGGGGACAATATTCTGTGGCTGAATGAATTTCGTCAGAATCAAGTAATTAGGCCTACAAAAGAGCACATGGAGTTTGAAATGATAGGGATTGATGCAGCAATTGCTAACGCTTGTTGGAGGATACTGTTTGCAGAGTTGTGATTAAAGATTCCCTTGTTTTCTCAGCTTTTATCTTGCTGAAGGTTGATAATGTTTTGTGTCTACTATCAATTTACGTTTGTGAAGTGGGAGTATGTGTCATAGTGAAGAAAAGCTTATATGATTGTTTGAAGAGAAGAAAGTACATAATTTAATGCTTGGATTTCTTCGCCTTCATTTCTTGCCTTCAAAGGACGACTCTGGAAGTCTCATCTTATTCTTCGACTATTTTAATGTCAGATTAGACATGCTCGAGAAGTATGATCAAGGCTGCAATCAAACCATGCAGTGATATCATCTGTTTGAGGATTATCCTCATCTGAACTGTTAATAAATTGCAGGACTCAATTCCTTTTTCTAGAGGATGTTAAAATTTCAGCAGAAATGTGAAAAGTCAGAAGGCGGTATGCAGGCTCAAAGTTGTTATACTTATTCATTGTCTTAAAAGTATATCTTAATGTTTGTTCTGGAATATACTCTTTTCCGATGACCCTTTCAGGACCGAGGGTGGTTCATGTGTCGGCACATTGTTACTCAGCACAAGTTTATTCTATCTTGGCTCCGAAAGACTAGTTGAATGTTAATACTTTCGGCTTATGCATTTCCTTGTCCCTTTCTATGATTTCTTCATGGGTTGTGCGGCCACGCTCAGCTAGTGATTTCTTCCTGGATTGTGCGGCCACGCTCAGCTAGTAACAGTACAAATCGTAAAAAAAGGTACAAAGAAGTTTGGGCTGAGGCCCAATAGTAGCCCATATCGATTAGGCTATTTAAAGCCCAATAAGATAATTCCCAATAAGTATAAAGCCCAATAAGGTTAAGGGTTGAATATATATTCCGAGAGATCCGTTCATTCTTTTTCTAGGGTTTCACGAAGCTCAAGACGATCAGCAATGGTGAAGGGACGACAAGGCGAACGTGTGAGGTTGTATGTCCGAGGTACAGTCCTAGGGTACAAGAGGTAAGCCAATCGATGGTGGAGGATAAAAATGATCTATTTTAATGCTTGATTTTGAGCGCATTTTTGTTGGCTTTTGCAGGTCGAAATCGAATCAGTACCCAAACACGTCTCTGCTGCAGATCGAAGGGGTGACGACGAAGGAGGAAGTCGCTTGGTACCAAGGGAAGAGAATGGCGTACGTTTACAAGGCGAAGGTGAAGAAGAACGGCTCTCACTATCGGTGCATTTGGGGGAAGGTCACGCGCCCTCATGGAAACAGCGGCGTCGTACGCGCCAAGTTCAAGTCCAACCTTCGGCCCAAGTCCATGGTATGATCCACTGCTTACTATTCTACCCACCTTGGTTTCGCATTTTTCATAGATGATCCCCAATTAAAGTTAATGTTCTTCGTTATTATGATTTTATGGAACTTTGCGACCAATACATCATTTTCAATCGATTGTTGCATCGATTTGATTGGGTGATTGCTGGAATAACTGGGTTGATTTCTCTGTACTGTCTAAATATGCCTTTTTTTCTGCCCTGGCAAGGCCTTGGCATTAGTTGTTTTTCTTGGTGAGTCATTCGTTTGATTCCTTGTAATCAACAATGCTGTTGGTTAATCTTTTTTGTTGGATTGAAGTATCTTTTTTTTCTGGTAACAGGGAGCTAAAGTGCGAGTGTTCATGTACCCAAGCAACATATAAAGAGGTAAAGAAGAACTGGGATTGTTTTTTGCAAATTTCTTATCTTGATGAACTTTTGAGTCTTACGAATACGATCCATATTTTCGTTATTGATTTCGTCCATCACTTGATATATTCTTATGATAGGGAATGGACGACATTAGCCGATGTTACTGCTGCTTGCTTTGATTGTAGAACATTATTGCTATTCTCCATTACGACGTTTGTTTTGGATACTGAACATGTTCATCCCTTTGGTTGGTATGTATCAGTCAGGCTAATAGTAATATGGTCCTACTTCGAAACGGGAAACGCAATATTGGAAATTATATTTTACTTTTATGAAAAATATATTTACTTTTCCTGAAAGGCGTAATTATTGTTTGGTCTGGGCTGTGGCATTATAGGGATCGCTAATTTAGGGTGTGGCATTATAGTGACAATAAGTTTTAAAATAGTGCAATTTATAGACATTATACCTGATTTTTCCTTAAAATACCCTTGCCACGCACGTGACTGATTTTTTATAAATTGCACGATTTAACTTACTGTACCTATAATGCCATATCCTAAATTATCGGTCCCTATAATGCCACACCCCTCAAGTTACGGGACCTAGAAAAATAATTAAGCCTTTATGAAATGTATTTCACGACTTTTAGTTTTTTTGTTAAATCCATTATTATTAGCTTTAGTGTGTGTTTGGTATGTGGAATTCGGTGTGGAAAAGAAAAGGAAATCTATTACGGTACAACACGTGAGACGTAATGTCAATGATTTGATTGTGATATTCTGCTTCTTTTTGTTACGTTGGATTCTGCATAGTAAATGGACCATTAGTGCTTGTTTGGTTGATAGGTTTATATTTGGATGGGTGGTTTAAGAATTAGGTCGTTTTAAGACATGTTAGTGTGTTTGGTTCGTAGGTTTATCTAAAACATGTATTTATATAAAAATCACTTTAAATTCATGTAGACGGGTTTAAATAGCACACCTCCTCGCATGTTTATTTGAATTGATTAACCGCACACTTATTTTAACTCATTAATTTGTTTTATATAAATTCTTACTTAAACCCTTGTAAATATCACCATATCAACTAAACCACCACTTAGAAGGATTTAATTAAGGTTTTATATAAAATTATTAATGGGTATTAATATATTTTGTTTGGTTAGTGGGTTTAAATAAACACATGTGAGGAAGTGTGTTTATTTAAACTCGTCTACATGAGTTTAGACTGGTTTTAGATAAACCGACGTTTTAGTTAAACCTACGAACCAGACACACTAACATGTCTTAATCCATCTATTCGATTTTTTCAGATTATCCATCTAATTTACATCTTTACAAATTATTTCAAAATTACAACACTCTATTATTTCAAATTTGATTGAAAAGTAATTCCATCAAATTGATATTAAATTCAAATATTTTAGAAAAAAATATTAATAACATGAGTTCTTTTATATATTTTTTATTTATTTTTATATGAGTACTTTAATAATTAAACAAATAATAGGGTATGTATTGTAATTTTAAAATATTAAACTCGTTTTTTTGGGGTATTTTAATTTCCAAATACATATTCGGGTTTCAAATATATAAAGGAGATAATGCGTTTTGAGTTTGTGCTTGGTATACGATTGAAAAAATTTTAGTATGATTTTAGACCGGCAAATTGTGGTTGATCATATAAAATTTGACACCATTCCAACTTTGTTTGATTCATCAATAATAACTTTGAGATTAATTAATTAAATTTTCATTAAAGCTTTGATTCAAGACACTTATACGGATTTTTTAATAAGTTTTAATAAATTTATTTCACTTTAACATGCAAAACTTAAAGTAAGTTTTAATATTATTATTTATTTTTTTAAAACCATCTTATAGCATAACTATATATAATTAGGGTCGGTTTGGTTACAATAGCATATATGAACCCCAACATAATTCAATTATAATAAGCCCAGTATTATTTACTTGACCTCTTCAATTTAGTTAAGTTAGAGCGTGTTTCTACTCTAATAATGGGCTCACTTATTAATACCAGACAAATAAAAACCAACACAATATTACACCTTATTATTCATAATATATGGGTTAATCTTGAAACAAAGAGGCCCTAACCAAATGTAATATGATACTTACAAACATTTAAGTTTAATATCAGGGAAATTCCACTGTAGCATTGTGTTTAAGGCTTTTTCAGTTAGTGCCTATTATTTTCAATTTGATAGGTATCTCTGTGTTTAAAACTTTTCTAATTGGTATCCAAAATATTTTTCAATTCCGATTCGTACCATGTGTTTTGGCTTTTCCAACTGGTGCTAAAAAGTATTTCCGAGTTATGTCCCCCTCACATATGACGTCGTGATTTGAAAAAGACATAAATGTGATTTTTAGGTGGATGAACCATTTTGGTCAGTTCTAGAATGCATTGGAAATTAACGGGTCTTAAACCTAGCAAATTTCATTTTTGTCATTTAAAATCACGACGTCATACGTAGAGCACCTACCTTAAAACACATTGTCCACCAATTAAAAAAGCGTTAAATACATGGATACCAAGCGGAATGGAAAAATGCTTTGAGCCCCAAGTGTACAAGTCACAAACACAGGGGTACGTATCGGAATTGAAAATAATTTTGGACATCAACTGGAAAAGCCTTAAAAACGGGTGTATCAACCAAGATCTTCCTTAATGTGATCATACAATTTTATTTAGTAGGTGTGTAGAAATATAATTTAAATAAAACTTAGAGAGTAATTAGGCGTACAATCAACATCAATTAAGAATGGATTGAATGAACGGCCATTTGCTGGTCTTGAAAATTTGGTAATATTTAGTGTTGTAATAAATTAGGGGCAGTAGATATAGTAATTTGTGGGGGCATATGGAATTTCCCATTTAAAAGTTAAGATGAATAATAATAGGACTCTACTATTCACACCCCATTGGATAAAAAATGCTATTCACACCCCCTAGTAATTTAATACTTTCCATTTTAAGTTGTTAAAATAACATGAAATTTGTTGAAGTTATTTCTCTAATTACTACTTTCCCTCTTGAATTAAACAATAATAACTTTATTAAGTTAATTGTTATAACATTTTGTATTTAATATTAATAATATATATAAGTACTCACTAGTTTACATTCTATTATAAAAAGTGTTCATATTTTTAAATTTATACATTAATAATTAACTTAATAAACTAATCATATAGCACAATATATCTTATTACATTAAACAAATATTATTGAAAAAGATTGATATTTGATTTAGTGAGATACATCACATTTTTTTGCAGTATCAATTATATATAAATAATATAATAATGCTAAAATATAGATATTCAAAATATAAGTAACTTGACATACAAATGATGTTGTAAAATTCGCTAGGCGCTAGTCGGGCGCTCGAGGGGGCCTAGCGCCTAGGCGATTTCTAGGCGGGAATTAGTCGGTTATCGAATTATTATTATTTTTTTATAGATCAAAGATACCAATATTATAAATTTTTTACATATGTTAGTTTATATCTTTTAGTTTAATATTTCGGTTTTAATTAATTTGATTGAGTTTTAAAAGGTATTCCAACGTCATTTTTATTATTACAAAAACTCAATGTAATTAACTACTAATTATTTAGCTCATTATTTTTAAAATTACCTCTATTCTATTATATATTAAAAAACTCCTATGATGGAATCGAACCCACGCCAAGACAATACCTAATACTTATCATTTCTCCTCAAACCACTGAGCCGGCCGATTTACTGAATATTTTCACATATTATTTATTAGTACATTAAGCGGTCGGTTCCTTATGTGAAATAATTTGTCCCACACCGGTTGTCTCATTGAAATTGTTGGTGACGTCTCTCTATATAAAGACATACATCCTACATAGAACACAATTCATCGAACTAGCCAAAAGCCATCTTAATTTAAGAGGCTTGTGCTGCGATGGTTTTAAGTCCAAATTTTTTAATTAAAAAAGGTTTTAAGTCCAAATTTTTTAATTAAAAAATAATTTTTAATATTTAAATAATCAGTAGTTGGCGAATTGATTTTTTTTAATCCGCTAGCTAGGCGGATTATTCGCCCGATTAGGCGGGTAAATCGCCCTATTAGGCGCATTAATCGCTCAATCAATTAGTCGGAGCTGATTATGTGCTAATCGCCTCGGTAGGTGTCCGATCAGCGCTTAGGCAGCGTTTAGTCGGCCGCCTAGGCCGCGTTTTACAACAATGAATACTATTATATTTATTTTTTCAAAGAATTAAGATATAAATTTAAACATGTAATGTGTTAAAATCGTTACAAAATAAAAGCTAGTACATAGTGTTAAATTTTCTTTTTTTTTTGTTTGTAGTAATTAATATGTGAGAGATATAACGAATAAAGAACTAGTTAAATATGGAAAAATGCATTATTTAATACTTAATAATTAATATGGGGTGTATTTAGTAATTATGGGGTGTGAATGAAATTACCCTAATAATATCTCCTTCCATCCTTGACTGTAATTTGTTGACTTTATGTTTACCCGATTTACTCGTAATTTACGGTAATTAATTACTAATTAATTAATTAAAGGACAGGATAAAATCGGAGAAAATCAGAATGAAAAAAAAAAAAAGAAGACACGTGGGAAACGAAAACAAATGAGTATATAAGGAGCGGGAAGGCCACAGACATTTGCGTTCGCTTTGCCTATATTCTGGAGATTCCCAGGTGTGCTGTGCTCTATAAGCGTCACAGTATTTAGGCCACACTGATCAGCTATTACTTGTTGTGCTTCATCTTTCCTTTGTTGATTTGAGATGGTCGGACAAGGCACCGCTCGATCGGACATTTCCTTCGGCGGAACCTTTGCCAGTAGTGCTTTCGCTGCTTGCTTCGCCGAGTTATCGTGTTAATTTTCCGTTTTTATGCCTGTAGTTGATCAGTAATTCTACAGCTTATCTCATACCTCCGTTTCTAGATGAATCTGTGCTTGCCTCTCTAAGCGTGAATGGTACACCACACCATCCATACGATGATGTTGGAAACTTGTTGATGGTTGATCTCTATTTTTCATTTTTGGTATTCGTATAGGTATGTACGCTTCCGTTGGATACTGCAAAAGTACGGCTTCAGCTGCAGAAGAAAGCTTTGGCAGGGGATGCGATGGCTTTGCCAAAATATAGGGGTTTGTTGGGAACTGTCGGGACTATTGCAAAGGAAGAGGGGTTTTCTGCACTGTGGAAAGGTGTTGTTCCTGGAATGCATCGTCAGTGCCTTTATGGAGGTCTAAGGATTGGCCTGTATGAACCTGTATGTATCTTAGAACCACTCCATCTTCTTTTTACGGATCATTTTATATGTGGGTTGAGTTTGATCTTCTTGATATTTGATGTGAAAGTGTGTTTGGACTCGGCTTTCACAGGTGAAAACATTCTATGTTGGAAAAGATCACGTTGGAGATGTACCTCTGTTTAAGAAGATACTTGCTGCACTCACAACTGGTGAGGATATACTGTTCGATTCATATGTATGTTATGCAATTTTTAGTGTTCCTCTGTAGAGGATGTTGATTTTGTATGTTCTGTGTGTTCTTTAGCTGCTGTATAGTTATGAAATTATTCGAATAAATTTTATTTCAGGTGCCGTGGGCATCGCAATTGCGAATCCTACAGATCTTGTTAAGGTACGACTTCAGGCCGAGGGCAAACTACCAGCTGGTGCACCGAGGCGGTATTCTGGCGCGCTCAATGCTTATTCTACAATTGTGAGACAGGTATCATTCTGGGATTAATTTCTTCATTATCTCTCTTATGACAAGTGTGAGTGATATGCTTGACTTCGCTTTTTCTTTTTTAAAATGTTTTCCTAAAACTAGGAGGGAGTGACTGCTTTGTGGACTGGAACTGGGCCAAACATTGCTCGAAATGCTATTATAAATGCTGCTGAGCTAGCTAGCTATGATCAAGTTAAGCAGGTGTGGTAACAATTCATCAAATCTTCTTCGTATGGTTGCTGTTATTTGACATGTTTTTTTTAAAACAGTACTATATGTTTTACTTTAGTTTGCGCTGCTTAATTCTTTGTTGTGCAGACTATCTTGAAAATTCCCGGCTTCACAGACAATGTTGTCACCCATCTTTTAGCTGGTTTAGGAGCAGGGTTTTTCGCCGTCTGCATTGGCTCCCCAGTTGATGTGGTATGTTTCTCAAAAACCTGTTGAATTTTTATTAATATTTGAAAACTTTGATATGAACCATTCTTAATGTGGTAGCATGAAGCTGTGTATCACTGGTGAGAATAGCAAATTGCGTGATCTTTCTTTGAAGAAGCCTACTATATAAATTGATTTTTTTTTTATTTTATTTTTTTCTGGCAGGTAAAGTCCAGAATGATGGGAGATTCAGCGTACAAAAGCACAGTCGACTGCTTTGTGAAGACTTTGAAGAACGATGTAAGCACAATCGCTGACAATGCACAGTGTTATCTAGTTTTCGGTTCAGTCTCATCAGATGAATGAAAGAAACACAAAGAATCAACATACAAAGGAAAATAGGTTTTCAATATTCGAAATTGTTTGGTTTTGCAGGGACCTATGGCCTTCTACAAGGGCTTCATTCCCAACTTTGGACGACTGGGCTCATGGAATGTGATCATGTTTTTAACCCTGGAGCAGGTATGTGTATCTGATATAATACATATTGTTTTAGAATTTCCTTATGTCTATACTCTGTTTTGTGGATTTGACTCGACTGTCTTCCCTTTTGATCGTTTTGCAGGCAAAGAAGTTTGTCCGAAATTTAGAGCAATCTTAAAACAGAAGACTGTATGGTATTGTTTTCATTCAGTCGTGTGTTCGCTACATTTGATTTGGATATTAGTCTTTTTCAATCCATGTCTTCATTGCATAAAAATAAACATTAAAATCAAGTATAAAATCTTTTTGATATACCGACGCAAATAACTTTTTATTTTTATTTTTAAATGAGAAGCTAACGTGTAAGGGAATCTGTGTACTGATGATCAAACAAAGCAAGTAGCTTCTCAAATGTTCATACTCGGTTATTGCAATCAAATGAATGGCTATTCGGTAACAAATTGTTCCTGTCTCATTGTCACGGTCCAATCAACAACCGTGGCGTAATTACAGAGCCATAACACAGTCCTGGGATTTGGGCTTGGAACTATATCCGACCCACCACGAACGAAGCCCAATCTTGACGGACAAATGTTTCTTTTTTCAAAATAATTTAACCCTTCGCTAATTTATATACACACTCTATGAGTTTTGCTATTTTTAATTTTGAGATTTGGTGACATATAATTTTTAATGATATAAAGGAAAGTAATGAGTTGGGGTATAATTACGATTAGGGGCGTTCATTATATGGGTGACCCGATTAACCCACCGAAACCATTTTGACTTCGGGTTACTCGGTTGGTTTTCAGGTGAATGATCCGTTAGGAACCAAATTAATTAAGTGGGTGTTTGAGGATTTGGCCTGGTCAAACATTTCGGGGCCGTCCGAAAACCGAATTAGCCACATATTAACTTAACTAATTTTATTTTATACGTAAATAATATATATATGTCCCACTTATTAAGTTAAAATTTTATATTATTATACTTAATAATATAGGAAAACAAAATAACTTGGTTTGGGATATGGGTTAAAACGAGCCGAGCCAAGCCCGAGCATGGCTCAGCTCGAGCTCGGCTCGAAAAAATATACTCGAGCTTGATCAAACATCAAAACTTACTGCTCAAGCTTAGCTCGTGAAAGTATCGAGCTGCTCGAGCTCGGCTTGAGATGCTCGAATTTGATCAAACTTTGGAGCTCGAGCTCGCTCCTAGTTTTTTTTTTATTTTTTTTTTCTGAAAAAGGAAATAGAAGAAAATACACAATTCAAGCACAATTCAACCAAATTCAAAACTAATACCCCCAAATTCCAACATAGATAGGCAACCAAAAGCAGCTCCATAAATTGAAAATTCAAATTTCAATATTGAACAACACCATTCTTGATTCTATTTTCTTCATCATCTGCCGTATTCACAAACAATTAAACGTGACTTTCCAACATTTAAAAATATAAGAATGAAGACAATTATACTTCATCATTAGGTGGAATATTAATCACTTGGTATGTTCTTCAACCCTACAATAAAATTTAGTAAAAGACTGAAGTCATGATTATAAATATGCTAAATAACTAATATGTATTATTATTTCAACTTACTTTCATCTTTTCTCCACGACATGTATATGTCGAAGCCAATCACCTCCACAAATTAAAACTTGTACGGTGTCTGGGGAGAGTGATGCATGAAAAAATCTATTATTCTTGTCCCAGCACTGAGTGTTGCTTCTGAAGCCAACCGTGCTCACAGGTATGGCTATGATATCAGCGGCCATCCTAGACAATATTGGATATTTCATTCGATTTATCTTCTACCAATCTAAACAAGAAAAACCTTTGGGAAGCTCATCTTCCTCAAAGATTCTTTTCCAAGTAGTCGACCAATTTCGGATTTTTTAATCTCAGACGTCTCCACTTCCGCACAATATGCATCAAAATCATCCCATTTATACATATAATTTGTTGGCCAATTCGCCTCACTAGATGATCCAACACTTTCAGAATTCTAAACAATAACTCCTTTACTAGCGTATTCCACAACATATTCATCATACAAGCTATTGATAGCTTTCTTCACTTTAAACATATTGTGTTGTGCATCGCTGTGAGAATAAAGCCTAGGAAAGCAAACTCAAGTGCAAGCTCTTTTTTTGTGGGATCAAGCACATCGCCGACAACCATCAACAAATTACAATCACTCCAATATTTGTCACATTTTGTTTTCATTTTCCCAACCAATTCACGAACAAATAAGTCTTCAGCATCAAATATTATCCATTTTCTACTTACTTTTCTGAACTTCTTGAAGAAACAAATTTGAAGTAGGATATCGCTACATGAAATGATATGTGTGGCGGGCCAAAATTCCTCTAAAACAAGCAAATCTTTTGAACTTTCTCCCATTCTTCCTCTTGTGGGAAACAATGTAGATCACGCTCTTTGAACATATGGAATGCGTCTTTGACAAGGCACATGTCAACATTTCGAATATGTAGTTCCATCGGGTCTTACAATCACGAATTAGTGAATTTTGCACTATAAAGCATACTCCGTTTAAGCGCATTATCGTTGATATTAATTTAAACTTCTTCGAATATTATGCTTTTATGTTTCTATTTCAATTTCGACAGGTATTGGTGAAAAATAATTACAATCGAAAATATTCAAACTCTGAGAAAATTGGAGGACTCTAACCCAAATACTAGCCCCAAAATCATTTGGGCCCAAGAGTACAAAGAAAAATCAATTGGGCGCAAGAGTAAAAATCAGCCCAAGAAAAGCCCAAAGCCCAAGTGATGTTAAAAAAAAACAAAAAAGAAGAAAAAAGAAAAATACAAGACAAAAGAACGGCGGAGCACACACCGCAACCAAATGAAGAAAGCGAACAATCACCATCATACACAAGGCTCTATGAAGACATGCTCATCCTCTAAGCAGCCTCGTCCTATAAATGGCAGCAAACATATGTTGGAAAGAAAAAGGAGTAAAAAAGAAGAGAAAAAGTGGAAGGTTATATACACGTTGGAGGGCAGGCCATTAAGCAAAGGCAACGAAGCTGTGAGGGACGGGCGGCAGCAAAGGAGGGCAGCGTAAGTGCCAAGAGGGTCACGCGCATAAAATCGCCCACCACCTGTTCGATAAAAGTCCTCAAAGAAGGATTAACCCCGGACGCGAAATTCATGGAAGGAAACATGTTTTCCTTCTTTTCATATACGCTTTCCGTCGTGTTAATATGAGTATCTAAACCCCGTCGTATTTGAGATGAGATGAACAATAGCGTTATTGTAGGTGTGTTTAACGTAATGATGTTTTGCTATTATTATAACCCGGTTACGAATTATGATATTTTATTTTGATTATGTCTATGTGGTTAAGATAATTATTGGAAAATCATAAGCTACGCTCGAGAGAGGGGCTAATGATTAGACCACTCGTAGACGAGCGAAATAAACTCATCGCTAGAGATACGTTGAACTACCCCGCCGGATTAGAGTCAAATATAATAGTGAGATTCGTCGTGTTTTCATGCGATCTGTGGTTAACTGTTTAGGGAAGCTTGCCCAGCTATTTAATTCGTAGATTAGTTACGATTCTTATGTGATAAGGCGCAGTTTCGTCAATCATATAAATTTGTACGCATGCTCTAGGAATCCTCACAGTCTAATAATTAGCTAAGCGTTATTATACTTGTCACTCGTTTGGTCATGTTAGGGGGATTCGAAGTCTCAAATACGTTCGCTTTCATAAAGTCGCCTCAACCCCTTTGTGGCTATTTAATCAAATTTTTATTTTTGTGTTCATCATTTATTTAGTTTATCGTTATATTTTATCAAACGAAAAAAATATTTACTAGGATATTTAAACGACTTTTTCTAAATTATATAGTTCCTTTGGGTTCGATACTCTAATATTTGCCAATTTTATACTATTTTCAATAGGTGCACTTGCCTGTTGAGCGTAGGATAGTTCGTCGATATTCGTTTTATGTTTATTACTCGATCCGCTCGATCATGATGCCTTCAATGCTCCAAGTCCATCTTGGACACAATGGTTCAAACATGAGCACAACGTCGAACATGAAACAAACTTCCTCCGCATGATAATGATTTGATTTTGATCATATCTTTCATATTCTGACCAACCACGTTGTTGCTAGAAGCATTATCAACCGTACTTATAAAGACCTTGTTTTCAATGCCCCACTCTTTCATACATTTGAAGATTGCATCCGAAATTTGAAGGCCTCCCTGAGGCGGTGGAATATTAATGAAGGTTAGAACTTTCTTTTGAGGCTTCCAATTAGAATCAACCCAATGTCCCGTCACCACCATGTATTCGATCTTTTGATTTTTTTTTTGATTTCCAACAATCCATCGTCAAAGAAATACGATCAACGGCCTCGAGACTCTTTTTCAACACCTTCTTTTCAACTTCATAAACTTTCACACAATCAGATTTGCACGTGATTCTACTAACTCTTTGCCATTCGGGCATTCCCGTCTTCATCATCAAATTGAATCCCTCCTCATCCAAATAGTAAATGGATGTTCGTGAATCATAACCCAGTGAGCCGGTGCCTCCCTCATTCACTCCATGTCAAATTTTCCCGAATGCACGATAGGAAAGCGTTGAGATGGAGAATCGACCAGCTTGAAGTTCAACTTTGAATTTTGTGCACTCTCTGGCAGTGCGATTATCCACTTTGCACATGTCTTCCAATGCCTAAGAAGGCTGCTGTAGCTCCCGACTTGGTCAAAGCAAAGAGCGTGTGACAATGATTACATTTACTCTTCTTAATCCCATCCACCTTCACAATATCAAAATCGTTCCAAACATCTGATTTTTTTTCTTTTATTTGTCTGAAACCTTTCTTGCTCTTCTACTTTTGCGCCCTGTGTAGTGTTTGCCCCAGTGAAATTCAACTCCATTCTTTCCATTGCTTCATTTTCTCTTTGCAACTCACTATTACTTTCAGCAACACCACTGCAGTAAGTGGCACAGAATACTGATCCATTCCAAATTATATAACCGCGTGGGACTGAAAAAACAGTTTTTTAGCAAGATTTCTATAAAATAAAATCAATACAAAGTTAGCCGGCTCGAGCTTGGCTCCAGCTCAGTCCAATCGAAGCCGAGTTTCTGACCGAGCAGCTCGCGAGTAGCTCGGCTCGTTTTCACCCCTAGTTTGGAAACAAAGAAGTCGCACGCAGCCTGTGAAGAGGCAAATCTTTCTTCTCCGTTTTCATTTCCACCAATACACTCGATTCTAATAACCACCAAGCAAATAATTGGAGAGATAAGGATGATATGAGTAATAAGGAAGGACGTGATTCAAATCACGGATTGATTTGGTTCATCAATGAGGGAATCATGGGAGTAATCAAGGATGTCACATTAAGACTCAATCACGACTAATATGGCAAGTCAATTAAGAGATTGAAGATCATCATCACTCAATCATCGAAGATCTTTATCCATGTAAGAGCATTGAAGACCCTAATCAAGGGATTAATGGAATTGATATGTTTTCCTTTTATATTAATCTCTAGCCTCTATATAAAGTCGATGTAACTAGTATACTCAATCAAGTCTCACGTTAAAAAATAATTAAGCTACATTGAAGTTTATTTCTTCTTTATTGTATCAGAGCCACTGTGAGACAAGAGAGATCCATACTACAAACCATGGCATCCACAATCTCTTTGAACGTAGCCAACTTTGTCACACTCAAACTCACCCCAACTATCCTTTGTGGCGTGAGCAATTGCTTGCCCTATCCGAAAGCCACGACATGGTTGGACTTCTTACCGGAGAAACAATGAAGCCGACCATGTACAATGATGTTACTACAATAGAAGGTACTTCAACCACGAACACCAAAACGTTCTCTGATGAATACCTCAAGTGGCGTAAAGAAAATCGTCTCCTACGAGGATGGATTATTGGAACGCTTATAGAAGAAGCCTTAAAAGAAGCTTATGCTCAATGTCACAAGAACGGGAGTTTACTCTTCGACAACAACTCACGTACCTCAAAAAAAAAATCCAAACCAAACTTTGGCAGAACACTTGCGAAAGTTCAAAACGATTTGCGATATTCTCACCGCCATCAGAAGTCCAGTACCAGAAAACAAAAGTTCACTCGTTGCTAGCCAATCTTGGACAAAAATATGAACCGTTCACAACGGCAATGCTCAAACCTCTAATGCCATCATATTCAGAAGCGGTGTCTCTTTTACAGGGTTCCGAACAACGAAACACATGGGTTGAAACAACAGACACAGAATCATATGCCTTTTATGGCCAACGCCACAACAATCAACATCACAACTATAACAACAACAGTCGCAACAATCAATTCTCCTCAAAAGGTAGATGTTTTTCAGCTATTAACAATTATTATGCAGGAAATAGTTTGCAACAAAAAGTGAACAACTACACCCCAAGGCCGCCACCACCGGGTAAACGACGCATGACAAGTAAAGAACGTGAAATATACAAAAACTGAGCAATGGCAGCTTTGTGGAAAAATTGGACATATTGCCAAGATCTGTTGCAGTTTACCGACTCAATCAGTACAAGAAGAGGGTCTCCCTCAGGCTCTTGCTGCTCTTACCATGGAGACTTCTGTTCCAGATCTCGAGTGGACAACCGATACGGGTGCTTCAAATCATATGACCGCAAACTCAGGTATGTTACAAAATCTTTAAAAATATGCTGGTCATGATTCTGTCTTTATCGGTGATGGTTCTCACTTAAAGATAGATGCCATTGGAGATGTAGTTTCTGATGGTAAGAATGATTTATTCCTCCGTGACGTTCTTCATGTACCAGAATTAACTCGGAATCTACTATCTATTAGTCAACTAACATCTCAATATCCTTTGAATTGTGAATTTACTGACAAACTATTTTGCATTAAGGAACGAGCAACATGTCGGGCTTTGATAATGGGTCAACGTAAAGGAGATCTTTATGTTTTATCCAACCCAAAAGAAACATATTTTTCAAATAGACAGAAGTCAGGGAGTGAAGAGCTGTGGCATCAACGTCTTGGACACACGCAAAAGTCATCTGTTCATTTATTACGTTCTAATAATTTAATTAGTGTTTATTCAAATGAAAATGTGCACGTTGTTTGTGAAAGTTGCCAACTAGGCAAACATAGTGATAAGAATGAAAATCGAAAATCAACGGTGAAGCACCGTTGCCCAAATCAACGATAAACGTTGCCCAAAATCAACGATAAAATACCGTTGCCTAAAGCCTTTCGGCTAATAACCTTCTTTTTATTATAAGATAAGATGAATATTACAGAAGGGTTTATGCCTATTTATAGACTCTACTACGATACTAATAAAGGACGTGATTCTAGAGAATCAATAATAATTGCTAGGAAATCCTAATAATTAGTAAGAAGATCCCCGTTTATTTATAGAAATATAATCCTAATCATTAATGCTAAGATACCCTTCCTCCCGCTCACGAAAAGTGGGCTCAAGCCCGTCCCCGCCTTCGGTAAGCCAATATGGGCCTCGACCCATGACCCGCTCTCTATCAATTCCATTCCCCTTCGAAACAACCTTGTCCTCAAGGTTGAAAATTGGACACTGGCTCTGAAAAGAGATCTTACTCATCCAAGTAGCATCAACCCCGGGCTGCCCTACCGCCTTAAATAGTTGCTCATCTTCCGTCCCCTTTTTACGTTCTTTCATCCATGCTAGTACCTCCTTGGGTTCCCACCATTGTCATCTCCAAACTCTCCGGCAATTCCGCCTCCACAGAATGGCTTCCCACCACGTTCGGGCACATCGCGAGATCCCCTCGTAACTCCACTTGGTCGCCACCCCATTCGAAACTCATGGTTTGAGTTTCCCAATTCGTGCAAACTTCTCCCAGCGTAGCGAGCCATGCCACTCCCAGAACTACGTCAACCCCGCCCAAAGCGAACACATAACAGTATACTTTAATAGCGGACCCCGAAAACGAGATAGGTAGCTGCTTACACACCCCTTCTCACTCATGTCTATGCCCGTCTCCTAATTGCACTATGAATTTGCCTGTCTTATCCGGGTTAAGTCGAAGTAAGGAAACCAAGTATGGGGAAATAAAATTGTGGTTTGAGCCACTATCAATCAATATCGTCACCGTGTCCTCCCACGATGCCGCGTAACCTCATCGTGCGAGGGCTGGAAATTTCGGCCATGGAATAAATCAGAAGATTGCCAACTTCTTCATCTGAACACACTTGGTCTTTTTGAACTTCTTCCTGCCCCGTCACCTCATAATACTCGTACTGTTGGAGATCAAGCTCCTCGTCCTCCTCAGCCAACATCACTCTCAGTTGTTTGAACGGACAGTCATGCGTAGGTGTAAACGGTTTCTTACACTTAAAGCACAACCCCTTTGCTCTTAGGTCTTCTAATACCCTCGGTGGAAGTCGAGTGAATCTGGAGCGAGCAATGGACTGTCCGGATAGCCCTGACTTCATTCCTAGGGAATGCGTCGCCGCATTAGAGATGCTCCCGGTCGAACCCCGTGCACTACCACCCACTGGCGCTGTCGCATTACTCACCCCGGGCAGCCTCGTAGAATTGCCCGAATTCATCCCCGAACCACTGAAAGTCTGACCCTCTCGCCGTTCACTCTGAAAGGACAAATTATCCTCAATATCCCTTGCTAGTTCCATTGCCGTCTCCAAATCATTTGGGCGAAGCAGACGCAACGATCCCCGAATCGGACCCTTCAACCCATTCATGAAATAACCCAAATAATGTTCATCAGATAGTACCATAACTTGACCCGCCAATTGGACGAATAAAGAGATGTAATCCTCCAATGTGCCTGTTTGTCGGACTCCAGACAGCCGCTCAAACTTGCTACCCTTAAATCGTGTATCGAAACGTGCCACCAACGCCTGTGTGAACTCGTCCCACGAAATTCCAGGCTTTTGCGCTTTCATCCATGTCAACCAGTGCAAGGCAGATCCGTCCATGGCAACCCCAGCTGCCACCACCTTCCTTCCCGGCCGCGTGTTGTTCAATTTGAACTGTTGTTCGGCCCGTGCTATCCACCCAATCGGATCTATCCCCTCAAACGACGGCAAAAGCGCCAACGTACCACCCTCGTGCACCTGATCGTCAGCGGGCGGCGTAACCTTGCCCGTGACGGACGTCTTCGTCTCATCCTCCGATGAATTCAGAATCACTTTTGACAACGCAGCCAAGGACGCCGTGATTTCGGCCAATTGCCTACCTTGTGCGTCCAGCTTTGCACCTTGTGCGTCGAGCTTTGCGCCTTGTGCGTCCAGCTTTGCACCTTGTGCGTCTAGCTTCTCCATCACGTCGCTTGATCGATCTCTAACTTATCCATACGATCGTTGTTTGATCTCGTCATTCCGGCAGGAACGGGATCCGGCAGGTCGGACCAATTGATAAGAACGAAAATCGAAAATCCACGGTGAAGCACC
Source organism: Craterostigma plantagineum (assembly GCA_027422505.1). NCBI lineage: Eukaryota > Viridiplantae > Streptophyta > Magnoliopsida > Lamiales > Linderniaceae > Craterostigma > Craterostigma plantagineum. The sequence goes on along the minus strand of JAPQWV010000021.1, from coordinate 12,793,076 downwards.
GTTGCACAAATCAACGATAAACGTTGCCCAAAATCAACGATAAAATACCGTTGCCCAAAGCCTTTCGGCTAATAACCTTCTTTTTATTATAAGATAAGATGAATATTACAGAAGGGTTTATGCCTATTTATAGACTCTACTACGATACTAATAAAGGACGTGATTCTAGAGAATCAATAATAATTGCTAGGAAATCCTAATAATTAGTAAGAAGATCCCCGTTTATTTATAGAAATATAATCCTAATAATTAATGCTAAGATACCCTTCCTCCCGCTCACGAAAAGTTGGCTCAAGCCCGTCCCCGCCTTCGGTAAGACAATATGGGCCTCGGCCCATGACCCGCTCTCTATCACATAGCAAATTACCTTTTGGTTCTTCATCTTCTTCTAGTATTGAAAAAATTCATTGTGATATTTGGGGACCCGCTCTCGTGATAAATTTCGATATTATGCTTGCAATATTGATGATTTTTCTCATTATATATGGAGTATCGCGCTTCGTGCCAAATCTGATTGTACTGATGTTTATTTAGCTTTTGAAAGTTATGTGCAACGCCAGTTTGACAGGAAAATCAAAATTTTTCATTCTGATGGTGGCAGTGAATTTGTAAATAAAAGACTTGCTTTACACTTTCAGCAACAGGGAATCATTCACCAACTTTCTTGCCCACATACGCCGGAGCAAACAGGTATTGTCGAACGTCGCCATCGGAGTATCAGAGAACTTGGGATGACTATGATCTTTCATAGTGGGGCACCTCCTTCTTTGTGGGTCGAAGCCTTCCTCACGGCAACTTTTTTAATCAATCGTCTACCATCTTCTTCTCTTAATTTTGATTGTCCTTATCATCGTTTCTATGGTGTTAATCCTAACTATAATATTTTACGGGTGTTCGGCTCTGGATGTTACTAAAAAGAATAAATTTGATCCTAAAATCGTTCCTTGTGTGTTTGTAGGTCAAAGCGATCACCATAAAGGGTACACATGTCTTGATCCTAAAACATATAAAATATTTGTGTCTAGGCATGTCATATTTGATGAAACTTTATATTCGTACAAGATAAATAGGCCATTATCATCCTCTGATGTTACTTTATCATTATTTATTGATTCTCCGTATCATGTTTCAGTGAACTCACCACCTTCAACGATTGACCTAACACATATTTATGTTTCAGCAGCAATTTTGAATCCATCAACAGGTGTACCGGATCCTACAAACTCTGGTGTCCCCGCTGAACCGACGATAAATCATCCAGCAGAGCACACTTCCACTAGCATTGATCTCGATTTACTCCCACACGAAGACGGTGCGCCTACCTCAATATCCCTTCCGACCGAAGATAATTCCATGGTAAGTGCAAACTCTATACCTTCTTCTAAATCTTGTTTCATCCACAGATCATCGAATGGTTACGAGAGCACAACATGGAATTTACAAGCCGAATCCACGATATACCTTACTTCTTGCTTGTGGGGATATTCCTAGCGAGCCACGGTCCGCCAAAGCGGCTCTTTAACATGACGGATGGCGGAAAGCTATGCTTGAAGAACTCGATGCTCTACATCAAAATTCCACGTGGACCTTAGTTCCCCGAGACCCTCATATGCATATTATTGGATCAAAATGTGTCTTTAAAGTTAAATTACCAGCCAATGGTACACTTGATAGGCTTAAAGCACGACTCATTGCGAAGGGGTATCACCAAGTAGATGGTATCGACTATTGAGAAACATTATCTCCGGTCATTAAACCAGGTACTATTCGTTTAGTTCTTAGTATAGCCATGGTTCGTCAATGGGACATTCGACAACTTGATGTTAAAAATGCTTTCCTTCATGGTTACATAACTGAAGCCATTTATATGGAGCAACCACCATGTATGCATGATCCGAAATTTCCATCTCATGTTTGCAAACTTCGAAAAGCACTACATGGTCTAAAACAAGCACCACGAGCTTGGTTTGATCGCTTAGCACTTTCTTACTCAAAGCTGGTTTCTTTTGTAGCCTCGCTGATCCATCTTTATTTATTATGCACTCTTCATCTGGCACACTGTTCTTACTTCTTTATGTTGATGAGACGTTATTAAAAGGATCGAGTTCAATGTTACTTAACGATTTTATCACAGCTTTACACAGCGAATTTACAATGAAAGATCTTGGACCTGTACATCATTTTCTTGGTATAGAAGTTCAACGGTCCCATAATACTTTGCACCTGTCTCAAACCCGTTATGCTCGCTCTCTTCTTGACAAGGCTCAGATGTTGGATTGCAAACTGATGAATACCCCTATGGAATCGAAAACCAAGGAACTTCATGATAAGACACCTTTCTCTGATCCTACCTTTTATCGTAGCATTGTTGGTGCTTTGCAATATTTAACACTTACACGGCCTGATCTTTCTTTTAGTGTTAACTATGTGTCTCAATATATGCAATCGCCTACTGTTGCTAGCATAAAAATGGTCTACCGTATCTTACGTTAAGTGGAGGGCTCTATTGGGTTTACATCAACTGGAAACACTACACTTTTTGCTTTTTATGATGCAGATTGGGCGGGTTGTCCCACTACTAGGCGCTCTACAACGCGATTTTGCAGATTTTTGGGACAAAACATTATTTATTGGTGTGCAAAGAAGCAACCGACCATTTCATGCTCTAGTACCGAAATCGTGCAATGGCAAACACAACAGCTGAACTGACATGGCTCACTTTTCTCTTACAGGATCTTCAAATTCCTCAAAGCCGACCTCCTCTACTTCTATACGATAATCTGAGTGCCTTACACATGCTGTTAATCCGGTTTTTCATGCTTGGAGCAAACACATTGAGCTTGACTACCATTTTATTCGTGACAGAGTCGCAATGGGACTTCTTGTTACTCGCCATGCTCCCTCTACCCTTCAGCTTGCCGACATTTTCACAAAGCCCTTGTGTAAAGATGCTTTTCACCACATTTGCAGCAAATTGTGCCTCCATCCCCGCCACAGTTTGAGGGAGGTAATAACAACCAATCAAATAATTGGAGAGATAAGGATGATAGGAGTAATAAGTAAGGACGTGAGTTGTTACAGTGACAAATCACGGATTGATTTGGTTCATCAATGAGGGAATCATGTGAGTAATAAAGGATGGCACATTAATACTCAATCACGGTTAATATGTCAAGTCAATAAAGAGATTGAAGATCATCATCAATCAATCATGGAAGATCTTTATCCATAAAAGAGGATTGAAGACCCTAATCAAGGGATTAATGGAAATGTTTTCCTTTTATATTAATCTCTAGCATCTATATAAAGTCGATGTAACTAGTATACTCAATCAAATCTCATGTTAAAAAATAATAAAGCTACACTGAAATTTATTTCTTCTTTAGATTCAAAGCTTTCGATCAGAGAAAAATCAATCTTTCCCTCCTCCCCTCTTTACTATTACCGTGGACAATTGCTCCATATGGAATATCAGAACTCGAAGGAAATAGATTCGGAAAATATTCAATTTGAGCTTAATCTTTATCTAATGTAGAAAGGCGTTCTTAATCTATTTGGAGCTTGATCATTTGGGGCTTGATCTTCGCCTAATCTATTCTTTTTGTCTAACTTGTATCTTTTTTCAAGTTCCATTTTTGTCTTGATGAAGAAGATGAAATATCAGTTCCTGATTGAGTATTGCTTAATACGTTTTTGGAGACCATGTAATGTAGCATTTTGTTTACATTAAGCATTAAAAAATGGGTGAGTTGAGCTAGTACATGAGCGACTTGAGCTAGTACATGAGCTTAGTAATTGGTTTTAAGTAACGAAGAGCTTGTTAGTTGGTTTTAAGAAAACCAAACCTACTAACCTGTAACAACCCTACTTTTCTAATTAAGATGTTTGACGGATTTCCGCAACGAAATCCACGGAAAGCCCATCTTATAAAAACTTCTTCAATAAATAATTAATATATCATAAAATATTATTTAACAAAAGGCGTTCTTTAATAAGTTGTATCTTTTTGTCTAACTTGTATCTTTTTTCAAGTTCCATTTTTATCTTGATGAAGAAGATGAAATATCAGTTCCTGATTGAGTATTGCTTAATACGTTTTTGGAGTCCATGTAATGTAGCATTTTGTTTACATTAAGCATTAAAAAATGGGTGAGTTGAGCTAGGACATGAGCGAGTTGAGCTAGTACATGAGCTTAGTAATTGGTTTTAAGTAACGAAGAGCTTGTTAGTTGGTTTTAAGAAAACCAAACCTACTAACCTGTAACAACCCTACTTTTCTAATTAAGATGTTTGACGGATTTCCGCAACGAAAGCCACGGAAAGCCCATCTTATAAAAACTTCTTCAATAATAATTAATATATCATAAAATATCATAAAACAACTAAAGCCGCTCCACAGGTCGCATCCATGTACCACTCTCGCCCTCAAAAGCACGTGGAGTCACCGTCACCAGCCGCTAACCTAGTCCTGACGTTCGCCGAAGACGAACTCATCATTACCTACAACACATAAAGGCCTGAGCGATTCGCTCAGTAGGTGAATTCATGAAAATGCAGCATGCACTCAATCCCAATCCCGACACCTCACCGCATGATAAAATGCAATGCACGCTCGTTCTCACACTCTACTCTATCTCAATATTAGGGCCCTAGGTCGGACTATGCACCTCATAACAGAACCTACGGCACCAGCCGTAGAGTTCGAGCGGCACCAACCACTCATCTCGACGGCATCAACCGTCACCAGCGGCACCAACCACTGATCATACCGGCACCAACCGGTCACATAAAGTCGGGCGGCACCAACCACCCGTCTCGAGGGCACCAACCGTTAGGTGCACTAGTACCAAGCTCGACTTGACTCTGAGTCGACAATCGAAATCGGTCACAACCACCCACTGGCGTCCTGCGCCAACACCTTAAGGTGTCACCGCCCATGCGGTCCTCGTCTCTCACAATGTCGTGATGAGTCGTGACATGAAATGCACATTATATAGTCACGCAAAATAATAATAATTACATAATATATAGCATGATAGTTTGCAAATAATATAAAATAACAACAATTAAGATTACCATTTATGTCATTTTAAAGTTCGAAAGTCTCCTAACCCATATTTCTCAAAATGGACTAAGTGTAAAAGTGGGCCTAAATTGAACAAAAGCCCAACTATAATTCGGACTGGGTCAACGCGCTAAAATAGTCAAAGTTACAAAGATTGGATAGTTGGGGATGGAGCATTGGTCAACTAGTGAAACTACCTAGTCAGCGCGAAGTTATTCGGCCCGCGAAGTGTACTGCGCGAACCCGCGAAACTATCTTGAGTATAATTTGCAAAATCAACTCGACCCATGGAATTTCGTACTTCGCGGACCATTTGAGTTCGCGAATTTCCCTGAGCACAGTTCACAAACTTAGTTTTCGGCCTGCGACTTCGCGAACTGTTAGGGCCCGCGAAAACTATTCTTTCCCATAAGACCCGCGAAACAAATCTAGCCCGCGAAACCCAACACTTCGCGAACCATAAGGGCCCCCGAAGCCCTCACCTTCGAAACACCATCGCAAAATACTCTTCTGCCCGAGAAAAAGGGTTGCGACCCAACCTCTCTCTCACATTTGAAATCCTAGCAGCCCGCGAAGAGCCCGAATTTAAACCCGCGATCGCTCTCTGACAACCCATAAAGCTCTAGCCCGCGAAACCCACTTTATGACCCGCACTCGTCTCCCAACTCGTAAACTACCTTAACCCGCGAACTAAAGCTTACTTCACCTAAAATTCTTTATTTCCAATCCAAGTCGAAGTGCTAAGCTTAAAATCCTATGTTCTGAAATTTTTCTACACTCTTTCATCACTAGCCGAATGATCTCCTAAGCATTTAAACATATAAAATCGTACATAAGCCCATATATTGGGTTCGAAACATAGCAAACTAGGTTAAGCATAAGAATGTATATATTCACACAAACCCCATATATTGGGTCTAAAACTTAACAGATAACATTAATCGCGTAATAGATATCGAAATCACATAGACCAAAGTTCATCATTTCGAACTTGAATTGCCGAAATACCCAAATTCGAATCTTGAACCTATTTCATTTGTTGTAGGTGAAGAATCCACCTACCTTACTTCCTAAACTTTGTTTAGATGATTTGAGGTGCTAAGCTTTGCCGAAATTCTCCTGAGCTTGCTAGTCTCCTTTGTTTTCTTCTCCTTATGCCTTCACTTCGTTTTCTCTTTTCCTTGTGATGTATTGTTTGTTAAGGGTGGTGGCGAGATTGATTTTTATGTGGGGTTTTACAACTGGCGATGACCCACGTCAGGTTTTTTATTGGATCCAATCGAATTGGGCCGAAACTATTTAGCCCGAATATAGTTTATATCGGTTTTTTCGTTCGGCTATTGATCCGTTCGAATCCCAACTTCCTTAACATGTACAAAATTAATTACGTTCAAATCCCGTATTAAAGTTACGGGTGTTACATAACCCGATGTAATACCCGGGTCCCGCACGTAAGTTTGGCCAATAATTATGCATACATATTATATGACTTACGTGACTGCATGAGATGTGTTTTACGATTTTATGTGTCAACATGATTTCAAATTGGGTGCTATTAAGGTTACTAACCAAGTAGAGGAATTAATTGAAATTAGGTTAGTTATTGATGTTAGGATTTTTAGTATGTAACATGCTAACTTAGAATATTTAATTTAGTGTTAATACAAGTTTTGGAAAATACGAATTAGTAGAAATTGAAATCGAAGGATAATAGGTAATAGCTTAAAATTGGCCGATTAATACATATGGTGTAGAAGTTCGGCCGACACATACACACACACCATTAGGATTAGACCAATTATAACTTAGGCAAAGTTGAATAGTTAAATGACACGTAAGGATTTCTTAGTTTTGAAGATAAAACATATGCTTAGTCATGTATATGTCAAATCAGTCCCAAATCTCCAAGTCTAATGTTTATCAAAGAAATCGAAAGTTATCAAAGGGAATAACTTTCATAAGCTAAAGATATATCAAGTAGAAACGAAAGAAAAATAAAAGTTAACACTGATAAACTCTAAATCAAAAGCAAGGACAAACAAGGGTGAAAAACAACCATAGCTAGTCCGAATTCAAAGGAGGTAAGGACTTTCTTTACAAATGAATTTCTATTGGTTAAACCTAAACGATTTTAGGAGCTAAAAACATAATTGAAAACCCTAAAACTTTGGAATGTTATTAATACTAACATTCGTAGTATAAATTCTGTACGAATGCGATAATAATTTAAGGAAATGGATTAAGGAAACTTAGGAGTTAAGTATAATGAAGACACAAATACCATAGATTTGGATATAGGTTTCCATTTGAAATGATTATTTCAAATTGAACGTATGTCATGTAAAGTATATATGTTTTGAGGCTATGATTTTAGAATAGAATAATCTCTGGAATTGCATTATATTTAAAGATAAAAGAAGGTATAAGACTTATGAGTTTCTGGGCAGAATGATCGTACAAGTTAAGTTGTGAAGTATATGGGTATACAAAGCTTTCGATCGAATGAATAAAGTGACAAGAAGGATGTCGAGATCTATTTTGATGATTGATGATTGATATCGAAATTTAACTTCCAATACAATATCGAGATTTATATCAACTTATCGAAATAATATATCGACATTTTCTTTGCATCTCGATAATGATTATAACTTGACATACATTTCGAGATTGATATCGAGATGTTTAAGACTGAAATGTCGACATTCATGCTGAAATCCAAGTGTAATATCGAGATTCTATAATTCATATTATATCGAAGAGATAATATCGAAATTTAATCCACACCTAGGCTTAAGTGATATCGAGATTTATTATAAACAATGTCGGAATTTATTCCAAGATACATATCGAGATCCTACTAATTAGTTTAAATCTCGAGGTCATTGTTTATAATCCTGAAAACTCGAGACCTATAAACATGTCGAGATCTATTTTTGAAATTTTATTTCTTAGTTTAGGTTAAGTACTAAATTTCAGGGTTTTGAAATTATAGAAGTCGAAACTAGGGTTTTCAAATTAAGCCAATTTCGTGAAATTAAAATTAGACTAACAAACCCTAATTTTATATGTTTGTATACTTAGGGTTCGAAGGTTAGCGACTTACCGTACGATAAATTAAATAGCTAAGGATACCAGGTAAGTGGGAATTTCAACTACAACACATAATTTATTTGTATGTGCTTACGTGACTATGTGCTTGGGTGTTTATTACGTGAATTATTTGACATGCTTCTGCATGGTAAGTGCTTACGATATTAATTCACGTTGCATATCCATGTGCATGCACGAGACACTTGGGGTTTATGTGAGATGAGCATGCACGGTATTTATCGCCTGAGGGCGAATAATATTTGCCGATATAGGCATTTGATGTCGACTCGCAGTTGAGTCAGGGCTACTTCTATGGCACCAGGACGGCGTGGTGCGTCGTCGATTATATTATATATTTTATTGGGCTTCTGCCCTGTTTATTTTATTTGGGCTGATGCCCTGATAGCGGAGGGATGCGACCCGGAGGGTGCGACCTGGAAAGGAGCGACCTAGGGGGAAACCCTAGCGTAGGCTACCAGCATGGGCTACCGCACGACAGAGGGGACGACCTGGGAGGGTGCGACCTAGGGAAACCTAGCGTAGGCTACCCAGCGTAGGTCGCTGCCACATTTATCCGTGTTGGATTAGAGCTCTTTATGGTGCATAGCAAGTTAGCCGAGGGCCCTGAGAGATATGAGATCGAGTTTGTTTTATGAGGTGTGAGATGCATTGGCGCGGATGCCTTTGCGAGGGTTTTCACGTTCACGACATTGCATATTCCTACTTACTGGGCTTTATAGCTCACCCCTTACTTTATGTGTTGTAGGTGCACGCGACCACGGTACGTGATCGCTTTTGATGGCAAGGCTTACCTTTTGAAGCTTCCAGCGACTTTTGGGGGTGGTGTGTACATGGATGCGACCTGTGTGGCCGGGCGTTAGGGTTTCTTTTGCTTCGCACTTATACACTTCCCTTGTATATAGGGTTGGAGATATATTTTGAGCATGTACATAATGAATTTCTTTATATAAAAGGAAAAACTTAATACGCATTTTCGCGTATTGTTTAATATTTAGTCACGTAAGATAACGTTAGAAAGGTTAGTAGATGGCGGGGCGCCACACCCGAGAACCGAATAACCCGAGAACCAAACTAGTTAAGTGGTTTTGGTTCAGTTTGCGGGTGGTTGTCACAAGTGTTAAAAACCAGAATAAACCCAACCCGAATAACGCACATTTGAACACTTCTAATTACTATAATAAAAAAGTGAGGAGTTAAATTATTTAATTAATGTAATTCTAAACGAATGTGTTAAATCATAAATATTTTGACAGGCTAAATTGACAGTTTATAATTCCTCACGTTTAATAAAATAGAATAGATAAGCGAATTTACAACTTTGGTTCAATTCAAGCATCCCAACGCTATCCCCACGACTAGAGGTGTTCAAACGGTTTGAAAGTCGTAACCGAACCGACGGTCAACGGTTCAGTTAACCATGATCAACGATTACCGTAAACTGCCGGTTGTAACCGACGGTATATCAATAAATAAAATTGAAAACTTTGGGTTCCTTGGCAGTTGGGGTTTAAACCTTGGTCTGGGCTTGAGTTTTCTTATAATTATTCATTATTATTTTAGTTTATTCTCAGTCACGAAGCAATAAGTGCATTTTTACGGAGCATAATATTACTTTATTTCGGACTTTTGGGATGTTATATTTCTTTACAATTTTATGCACTTTTAAAGAAGCTACCGAAGAATTATCCGGTATTATTCTTTATGTCCAATTTTGGGTGAGTGTATGAAAGAAGAAGTGGTTTTATCTAGCTTCCCGGAGTACTTATGTTGCTAAGCTATTAGATCCTCGAATTCGTTTAGAAGGTTTAGTAAAAATGTCAAAAATTTATTATGATGACATGTTTGGTGCGAGAAAGGTACTTGGATTTGATATAGATTTTGAAAATGCCAAAAGAACGAGTCCGAGCTTCGTCGCTAATGATATAATTAAGGTGTAAATGTGTTTTTTCTAAGATGTAATGAAATTTTTTATGTTCTAAAATATATTTAGATTTCTTAGTTTATTTAAGTCATTTTTCTTGGTTTCTTTTTTAAATATATATATATATATATTATATTTGAAAACGTAAAACCGGTGATTCAAACCATAACCGTAGCCGGCAGTTACGGTTATAAGCCGTAATCGTAACCATGGTTACCGTGGTTCTGTTACGGTTAGAGATTTTAATAAATGTAAACCGGCGGTTCATAACCGTGAACTGTAGCCGTAACCGTTTGAACATGTCTAATCCTACTTCTGGACGGTATCATCTACCATCTCCCCTGTCCTGTTGTGTGTTTGCAGAATTTATGAAAAAAAATTCTTATGAATATCGAAAAATTTATCCTTCCCCTACATATATAGCTAATAATGGTCCTTTTTTGACAAACTTACCTTTGTTTATAAAATAAAATTCAGAATACGGGTAAAATTGAAATTAAATTTAATTAAATTAATACCATCTAAACTCTTGACAAATTTACCCTTTATTTATAAAATAAAACTCAAAATAGGGATAAAATTATAATTGATACCATCTAAACTCTTGACAATTTTACCCTTTATATAGAGAATAAAATTGAAAATACGGGTAAAATTGTAATTAAATTTAATTAAACTTTAGACCATCTAAACTCATCTACCAAACACATCTGACATATTAAAATCAGTCAACCAAACATGCCAAATATTATTTAAAGCCAGTTAAATTAATACCGTCTAAACTCATCTCTCCTACCATACGAATGCGCGGTTCGCTTGTTTTGCGGATTTCGTGCGTGGAAAAGTCGACGTAAAACTACATTATCGCACCAAACAATTGTATTTTGAGTTCTTTCCTTTTGTTTTCCACAATCGAATTTTGTAAACCAAACACACCCGAAATCAATAATATTAACAATTCTTTTGGACAACTAGAAGATAGCCAGCATTGCAATTGACATACTTGAAATTAGGAGTAAAAATGTATTAAAAAGTCACTTTTGCCTCCAGCGAACTAGGGCCGGCTCATCATAATACGAGACCTAATTCGAAATCTAAAATGAGGTCATTTTTTGTTGAAATTTTTTTCGTATCACTTAGGGCAATCATTCTCCTTTATATGGGCTTTGGAACTAGGCTTCTTGGCAATGAGGCGCGTCAGGGGTAGGGGACTAATCCCCATCCCCATCCCAACACATGTCAGAGAATCTCGTTATCCCGCCTCATCCCCGCTAAGCAAAAAGGGAAAATATTTATCCTCGTTCCCATCCCCACGAGCATTTATCGAGGTGTTTTCCCCTGCATCACATTATTTTATATTTTTTTTATGCAATGGTGGACTGACAAAAAAAATTTTAAACTAGATTTGTCGTGATATTCTCGTATGAATCGATACGAGTGAATAAAAGATAAGATATATGATTCTAAAAATTGTATCGAACGTATGACGTATGATTGAAGAAATAAGATATATTTCAATTTCGAATACTACTATAGATAGTTTAGTAACTTATATAACGGACCCTCAAGAGGAATAGGGCGGGGGATCCTTGTTCCCAGTGACGGATCTAGGATTGTAGACATGGGGGGCTCAACAGGGTCAGATTTTGGCCTGTTCATCACTATCTATGGCAAATGGCCACATAATTTTTAGGACAAGTTTTTTGTATTTGAGGGACTCACTTGTATGATCAACGTTTATGTTTTGTACCTCACTTTATTGAAAACACGGGGACACCAAAAATTAAAAAACAACCCTGGCCGGCTAAATCAAAATGCATAAAACCCGTTCGTCAACCAGCCACGGAAGTCCACCCACCCGCAAAATTATCTCAATTCATATATACCTCAACTGTGAAGGTTATAGTTTACACTACATCTTTTACTCAAATGGTTGATATTTTGTAATCCGTCGGCATTCAATTAGATTAACATTCTTAAAAGAAACCGTCAATGTACAGTTGTAAATTCCTTTTTAACTTTATTTATGCTTCTTTGGGGAATTGACATTTTTATTATAAAATGTAATTTGCCTATTTTCATTTATACGTAATTTAATAAAAAATTCAAATTAGATAATATAAGAAAAGAAACGAACCATTATGTGAATTAGAAGTAATTAAACAAGTTAAAACGCCAAATACCAAATTTTGGAGTCAATAAATAAAAATGAATTTTCAGGAAATGAAAATAAAAATGAATTAATAAATATTGCATAGAGGGGTAAGCTGGCCGGCCGGGGGTGGGGGCTCTGCAGCTGCGTAGATGAAAATCAGCGGCCGTCGAAGTTGCTACCACCGTACGCCTAAAGGGTAAGCTGGCCGGCCGGGGGTTGGGGCAATAGACTCTCCGAGCCCCGCTGTAGATCGTCTCTGCTCGTCCCTGCCCCATCACAGCCAACAGGAAGAAACGTTTCCCCATCGCTACCCCACAGGGAATGAAAAAGCGGGGAATAACCCTGTTCAGGGTAGATCCCCGGGATGGGGAATCCCCTCCACATTGCCTAGCCTACTTGAAACAAGGAGTTAAAACGCTAGTTTATCGAAGTTGAAGTTAAACTTTTTTGAGAAAAAATTTTCTTAGTGGAATATCAAACAACTTTTTAAAATAGTTTGAAAACATTTTTATGCCGAAGTAACATTCAATGATTCGTCAAATCTTAAACACAATTTACTCATACTAAAAAATGGGCCCTTATAATTAGTATTTCAATAAGCGTGTTTTGCAAATACAATACTTTTTTACATGTTTCAGTTCTTAAAATAACACAGCCACATTAATATCGAAACCCTCTCATGTATTCATAAATCTTCAAGCAATATATTTATCTTGGATCTATTACTCTATGTTCCTTCTTAAAAGAATATTTTATCGATCTCGAATTTTGATTACTGTTTATTATTGTCATAACAATAATTTCAAGCGATGAAAAATAAGTGAAATGGATTTTAAACTAACTAAATTTTATTTATATGATATTATTCTATTATATAAAGGGTGTTGGGCGGATATAAACTATCAACATGGTCTGTCATATTTATTTGCAATTTGATCCCTTTATTTAATATTTAATTACTTTAATATTTTTCATGTTACTTTAACATTTTTTCTTTTATATAGATAGAAATTTTATTTTATTTGATATAAAAAAAGGAGTCTTTACACATAAATACCCCATCTCCAAAAGAACTTATAATTTAGTACCCTGTCAGCATTGTTTAATATGTAGGTACCTAGCAGAATAAATTTTTTGCACATAGGTACCCGATCCCGCCGCAGGTAGCCGTATTAGCACATTTAGGTACCCTATAGCAACGTATTGTGGTACGTAATACGTTTAGAAAATTGTACGACGTATTAGCACATTAGATATCATATAAAAACCGTATTGGATACGTATAAGGCGTGACATGGTACGCTGCACACATAGCAGGATACGGTCTTTACACATAAACTGGTACAAACAGTAAGTCGGGTACCAATTTCTGAACAATTTGTAAGTTTTTATTAAGTAGCTATTTACGTGCAAATTACACAATAAATCTCAAAATTAAAAATAATGTAATATTAAATTCGACGCACACCATAGATTGCGCGAAAAAGTAATAGTATTTCTAGTTGCAGCCCTAAAATTCTCGGGCCTAAAGCATTTCTTCAATTGCTTTGCCCAAAATCGTCCCGGCGGCGAACTCATTAGCAGCTTCTGGTACACCTCTACAAGCGAGTTTGGTATTGGTGTAGCTTCGAAGACTTTACAATCCGAAATGATCGGCGAATCACCGGAGATTTAGAATGTAGGTTATGAGGATGGTTCTGGCCATTTTGGTGCGAAATGATGAAGATGAGATTGACGACGATTAGGGCTTTCCGAGGTTTTATTTTGGGATTTATTTCGACTCACAACGTTAGAATTCAGTAATTGGCTCTGCAGTAGTATTATCCTTTATTTACTGGCATTTCAACATTTTGATGATGGATGACGACGAGGGCAATTTCAGAGGTATATTGATTAATCTAAGCAATCATACCCTTTTGCTTTAATCATGTACTTGTCTCTTCTCTTTCTTGTACGAACGTTGCCTCAATGTTGTTTTTTCTGTGTGGCCTTGAGAAATCGACCGATGAACCAACATATTCTTCTTGCACGTCTGCAGTGTATATAGTATTAAGAATTAGCTGAAAAGGGTTGAGAGAAAATGAATTGATTGATGTTTGAGGTTAGTTCCTTGAGAGAGGAGAGAGATACAATCTCTCTGTTTGTTTCCAGCCTGTAATAAGTGCCCACATGTATTCTCACCTACTCATTTACCAGACCACCATCACCCTTTCTTGGAAGTGTTGTTTAGTGAAGAATCTTTTCCAATAGTGGAAACAAAGTCCAAGCCTTGGTGTTTATTGTATATTAGACAGCAATATAACTCTCATTTCCAATGCTTTTTTGAGTTAATAAATAACACGAATTATGTTGCTACGCAGGCCAGGCCAAGCACCACCACTAGTTCTCCGCGACACAAGTGATGGGCGCAAGGCATTTTATAATGCAAAGGAAAGATTTTTTTTAAGCTGATGATGGGGTAAGTAAGTATTCAGCTGCACTCACTAATCTTGTTCGCTTAAGGTTTATATTGTCATTATTTTATATGCAGTGTACAGCTAGAGAGACTGTACCTTTTCTGTATTTGATGGACAGATTTGTTTATTTGCTTGCCATTTTTATATATATATTTTTCTTGGGTTTCTCTTGGTTGAATGCAATAGTATTAATAATCATCTGCAAAAGCGAACCCCACACAGACACGTTTATAGCCAATTATTCAGAGACATATTAAGGCTGTATTGGTTATCTTCTTCCCCTTCGCCTTATTTAAACCCATGTTCGCTTTTTTCTTGTCATCTACATGTTGTATGTGTAGAGCATCTCTGATATTTTCACCTGCTAGGCATTGTTTTTCAAGAACGCCCCATTAGATCTCTTCTCATATCATATCTCCACTCAATCTTTTCTACAGATTCAAGGGAAAAAGTTAATATCTTTTTCCCCGTAGATTCTCACAACTCGTGTGGTGTGTCCTGAATTATTCAGATTCCTTTTAAGCGATTGATTCTCATCGCATCTGATCATCAGAAGTAGAAAAAAAACCCACTTTCATTTTGCTCTCTTCCTTCCTCAGTTAGTTCCTTAACCTCTTCTTCACCTTCCTTCCAGGGAAATAGAGAGACAAAAGGCTTAAATGAACAGAGGTACGAGGAACAAGCCTTCGCCAAGCTGGCTCTACGATGAAAAAGAAGCAGCTAAATGGACTCATGAAGAGAACAAAAGATTCGAAAGCGCGTTGGCCTTGTTCGATAAGGATACGCCCGATCGTTGGCACAATGTTGCTGCTATGCTACCTGGGAAAACCGTAAGCGATGTAATAAGACAGTACATGGAATTAGTCGAAGATATTAACCATATCGAAGCTGGGCTCATACCTATTCCAGGGTACACTAACGATAAATCATTCACATTAGAATGGAGTAGTAGCAACGATAATTATACTCGCAATAATCAGTTCTATGGAAAGAGGAGTTATCCGACTCGCTGCGTGGATCGATGAGAGGAAGAAAGGCGTTCCATGGACTGAAGAAGAACATAGGTAGAAAAGATCTCAGAAGCTTTATGATTAGAATTGTTTTCTTTCCCATTATTCTTGCATAACTATTCTTTGATCCCTTCTCAGGCAATTTCTTTTGGGGCTAAAGAAGTATGGCAAAGGAGATTGGAGAAACATATCGCGAAATTTTGTAACGACGAGGACAGCAACACAAGTTGCTAGCCATGCTCAGAAGTACTTCATGAGGCAACTCTCAGGTGGAAAAGATAAGAGGAGATCGAGCATACACGATATTACAACCGTGGATCTCAACGATGCTAAATTTTCTTACACCGCCGAGACGAATAGGGTTAGTTCGCCTGAAAAATCGAACTTGACGATCGAATCGCAGAATTTTACGGGTTTGAATTCGGATTCTGTGATGGGTTTTGGCCAGCAGCAGCCTATGATCATGCATTTTCAAGAAATGTCTTCTTCTTCGTCTTCCTTTGGGCTCCATTGGCACGAAGGTCACGGTATGAATTTTCAGATGCATATGTGATTAATTAATTAGCAGAGGCTCTATCTATGGCTGATCTTTTGCTACAAAAACTTTGCAATAACATTTTATGATTGCTTTATCAAGTGTGGATACTTCTTAAATGTTACTGAAGTTTCTATGCTCTTCTGTCAAAGGGTCGATCTTGCATCTTAAAAATATAATCTTGGTCTGATTTTCTTACAATTTCTGACGTGGCATATACATTTGTATGTTTATTGCAACATGGGATGATTTGACCAAAATGAGCATCTAATGCTTAGATCTCCTCTGTCTCTACTGCGCTTATCTTGAAGGAATCATACCGCTATGATTTATTATGATTCTGACTAATCCCATATCACCATAAAGAAAATCTTGAAAAGATACTCTAGTAATAAATAGTTGCGATTACTCTTATTATTTTTTAGGAAGAAACTTCTAGAAAAAAAATCTCGTTCTCAAGGCCTCAACTCAATCAACCGAAGAGAGAAAAAAAAAATAAAAAGAATAATAATTCTATCACGAGCTCATTTGATAGAAAAAGGACAAACGAATCCCACTCACAAGTCACAAGAATTAAAGTAGCCTTTTGCAAGTTGTAGTAATCAATTAAAGCCTTTTTACTACTTTTTATTTCGAATGTTATATTCCTTCTACTCCAGTTTTTAAGAATTTACGCCTTGTAGCTATTCTCTTGAGAGTGAGAGCCTACATGGAATTTATTCATGTTATTAAAACAAATATTGAAGCTGTTAAGCATTGTACCGATAGCGATTCAACGAATATTAGACAAGAGACATCAAATCATTATTATATTTTATTAAAGACTATGACATGATTATATAAGAACACAGACAGTCTCTTTGTCAGTCAGGTGGCAACCGAATTTCTAATGGATTGATTATTAGGTTTGTAACTTTCATAAAAACTTAGCGGTGTATTATTAATCAGTATTAGAATGAAACCCCACATAATATTTGTTGGTTTTCATGGTTATTATGTTATATGAGAATTCTATTAACATTATTGATAAGCAAATATCATTACAGTAGGACAAATACATACATGACAGCCTAAGAGTTTTTGGGATCTTCAACACTAGAGTCGGTAATGAGCGATTGATTCGAGCATTGCTTCACTGTAATGACACTGAGAAAGACATAAAATGCTTTGAATGGACGTTCAAAAATATAATGGCAAGTGTTTTGGAGTTAATATAAATGGTAGTTGAGCATGTGCATCGAAGTTGGCAATATGAGTGAAAACTATGTAGAACCCCACTTGCCATATCAAGCTACAAATCCAAAGAGAAAAAAAGAAGAGCATTAGTCATGAATCCACTTTTATTATGGCAGAAATAAAGAGTAGACTATATAGTACACTAATTAATTACAAGTTTCTTACGGAATGTTGAGTCATAATTCAATTATGGCTTTAAGCCAATCTTCAAAATAAGATGGATGGATTCTACCAAGCATTGATTTTAAAAACACATTCAATTATTTACGGCTTTAATCTACTCTTCAAAACACATTTTAGTGACTAATCCAATAATGGTGTTCTTTAGGAAAAATAACCTTCGTCGGGCACCCGCAGAAGACATAATTATAGAAAATACTGCTATATATATATATATATATATATATATATATATATATAGATAGGTAGGTAGATAGATAGAAATGTTATATATATACACGAGATTTGCTATGGTGCCCACCTACCGTGAGCTACCACCGTGAGCACCATAAGTAAATCTCTCAATTTTTTTTGTTTTTTCTCGATTATCAACGCCATCAACACCTCCATAGATCATCTTATATCCATTGCAAGAATAAATAGCCATCTTCAACACGTTAATTTTAAAGAAAATTATCACCTCGGTACGTCGTCTACATGTGAATAATAAATATGAATTTTCTTTAAAATTAACGTGTTGAAGATGGCAATTTATGTTTGCAATGGATATGAGATGATCTATGGAGGTGTTGACGGCGTTGAGAATAAAAAAAGCAACAAATTGAGAGATTTGCTTATGGTGCTCACGGTGGTTGCTCACGGTAGGTGGGCACCATAGCAAATCTCGTATATACACATAACACATAACCCTAATATAAAAATAAAACTTAAAAAATGTCTCCTATGAATCCAACCCACACTAGTATGTAGCCCTATTTTGCAAAGTGCTGTTACTATGCCAAAGACAATTGAAACTAAAGTTTCATGCCCAAAAATGTTTTAAAATCGGATTAAGACCATTTTCTAAAAAAGATCAGTTTAAAGGACCCAAAATTTAGAGACAAAGGCATAAAATATGAATTGTTACCGGACTATCATTTTGTGTTATTTCAGAACAACGAAGTGTTATTTCAGAACAATGAAGTGTTACTGCAGAAAAATAAAGTGTTACTGCAGAACAATGGAGTGTTACTGAACAAATCGGGTCCTTAAAACTAATATTTTTTCTGACAGGGCCTAAACGAAAATTGCCCCTTGAAAATATTAGTTATGAATATGTAAATATCTTTGACGCTAGTGATGAGACCTCTCTATATTTCAAAAATCGATAGGAGGCTACTTTCCAGATTATTATGATCCACTACATTAAGCGTGGAAAGCTTAAGAAGAGTGGACGGAATGTAGAACAGTAGTTGTGTAGTCAGTCATCTAAGTATACGCCACATATGTGGCCTGTTACAGAAGGGTCCTCTTTGTAAAATTAGAGCTAAAATACTCTAAAAATTTATGTGATTAACAAAAAAGTGTTGGGAGTGAGCGATACTTTTTGTGCCTAGCGGAAGTTAATTTTGGACCCGCGACAATTTTATTTGGAATGTAAAACCGAAATGACGCTGATAGAGAACACGAGATTTTTACGTGGTTCGACCAATACCGCCTACCTCCACGGAGGCACCAGTTTTACTATATTGAGAATATTACACAGTACAAATTTACCGCTGTTTAAATCCAAAACCGAGACCCCTTATCCACCCGGGTAATGTATTTGTACCTAACCCCAATTACTCCAGTAAAACTAAACCCGCTCTCACCCTTATCCACCCAGATAAATTTTCTTCTCTCACTCTGACTGTCTCGCACTATACGTTGCTACTTGTGATGAATTACAAGTGAAGCCTATTGCTGGGAATCCCTTAGGGTCCCCAGACCCACGTTCCTTGAACGACGGAATTTTAAAATATTACGGGATTACTCGCCTATCCAACATCGTTGGGTTACAAAACACGAGAAAGTAATGACGTAAATAAATAAGGGAACAGCCATGATACCTCGTCGAAACCTCTTGACGATGGCTAGCTTCGAACCCTTCGAATCCCGACGCGTAGTGCCCCTCTCCTACGCAAAATGCACACAACGGGACTCCTTCTTTGCTCAAGATCGTCACGCCGGCACCTCACGAACATCGCAGCTGTTCTTGCAAGTGCAGGTAGGCCAAGAACGAGCTGCTTGCTGCCCCCGAGAGAGAGTGCGAGAGAGGAAGTGATGTGAGGAGAAACCTCTTAGATTTTCCTCTCTTGAACTCAAATTCTAATCTCCTCTTTAGGATCTCGAAAATCCTTGTTTATACCGCAAGCATTGGCCAAAATAGGTTGAGGTGGTAGGAGAAAAATCCTCACACCTCCCGTTTTACCAAGTCTTTTACCAAGTAACGAACTCAAAAATCAAACGTTAAATTTAATTAATTAAATATCCAATTCTTAATTAATTAAAATACCATATTTTGTGTATTTTAAATATATAATATCTAATATAAATATATTTAATAATTTTCGAAATTTTATCTAATAAAATTCGAAACTTATATATATCCGATATATATTATTTAATTCCAAACTAAATAATATTATCTCTAAGACAATAATAAAGATTTAAATCTAATTTAAATCATATACTAAATATTCAATATCCAATATTTTATTTCAAAAACATCTCGCAAGGTGAAAAGACCATTTTACCCCTTACTGGTCAAACTTAGTATTTTCGGCCGATCAGAGTTTTGGCCAAGCCCCAAACCCTAATGTCTCAATCAAGGACCTAGACTTGTCTCTCTCTCTAATGATGACGTTGTGTCCGTTGTCCTTTTTAAGCCCGACTCTCTTGGTTCGTCTCAACCGGCCTAGGAGGTATCTAGGAGTTCGATATTAACCAAGCCACCCCCGTGGTACCGAACAGATCCCAAGTTGAGTACGAATTTGATCTGTCAAGACCCGTCGTCCCGCCCTCGTATTCCGTTCTAATTCTAGTGTTAATGCTTTGGTATTGTGCGAATACGTAAAAATGCGAATAAAATTTTTCATTTTAAAAATGCAAGCGGAAATCTTATATACATGTCAAAAGAATGTTTTACATCGTTCGACATCTTCATCATGCCCATGTCTGCAAAATACAAGTGTACGTGTGTGTGTGCAGCCAAAAGCTCCCTATGCGCCCGGCCTTCACAGGTCGTCATCCATACACACACTCCCACCTCAAAAGCGGTCG
This sequence comes from Craterostigma plantagineum, assembly GCA_027422505.1. Lineage (NCBI taxonomy): Eukaryota > Viridiplantae > Streptophyta > Magnoliopsida > Lamiales > Linderniaceae > Craterostigma > Craterostigma plantagineum. Next base: position 12,772,323 of record JAPQWV010000021.1, on the reverse strand, counting down.
GACTGCGTCAAAAGATCGGCCTTGCATAAAAGTCAGATCACGTACCGTGATCGTCAGTACCTACAACACGTAACATAAATAATGAGCCACCGAGGCTCAGTAAGCAGAAATTATGCATGAATGCACGTGTCCTAACGGACGACAATCCACGTCGTCGTTTTCTAACGCTCGTACTCTTTTCTCATACTCGTACTCTTTTCTTTCGCTCTTACTCTTTTTCTTATACTCTCATTCCTTACGGGCCCTCGGCTTTCATTTCCCCAGCCTCTTATTCCGCCTTATCGTACGGGGTATTTACCCAGCCTCTTATTCAGGCCTTATCGTACGGGGTATTTACCCAGCCTCTTATTCAGGCCTTATCGTACGGGGTATTTACCCAGCCTCTTATTCAGGCCTTATCGTACGGGGTATTTACCCAGCCTCTTATTCAGGCCTTGGAGTAGCCTCTTATTCGGGCCTTAAAGGCCGCATAGGGGAAGCCGTGACTCTTCATTCGAGTCGACACAAGTGCCAATATCGGCGAATATACATCGCACACAGGCGATCTTATGCACGCTCTTACCTCGCGTCATACTTACTACTTATGCGTGCAAGTGCTCATGACATGCTCATGTGAATATGCAGATCATGCTTATCATACAAATAATATAATCTTATCTTATCATGCACGTTTCACGTAAAATACACGAGCACGTAAATTCACATCATCGGACGCAGGCAAGTTACGTACTGTATTTGAAATTTCTACTTACCTGGGGTCCGTAGATTAACTGCTAACTGGTTCGGCGAAATTCCTAATTTTCGACCATAATCATAAAATTATTATGTCAGTATATTTTCTAAAATATTGGTCTACGTACTTGAAAACGTTGAAATATTTTCCTTAATTTTGTAGGTGAAGGTCTCGATATTACAAGGATTCGTTTGCATTATTAAAGTTGATCTCGACATTTGTTTTGGTATAAGACTCGATATTATACACATGAGGGTTCGACATTTACATTACACTAAGTTGTCGGTATATGTTCTCGGGATTACCCATGACATACCAAATGTCGAGATGTAATTTGATAAGAGGTGGGTATAATAAAATGTCGACATGAGGAAGCTAAATGTCGAGGTGCACAAGGGTTTTCGACATTTTGGTGTATGTTTAGGAACTCGACATTTTAATTTCTTCAAAGACCTCGACATTTCCATTAGCTCTCGACATTTTTATTTGTGCGACACTTGTTTCGACATTTCCATCAACCTTTCATTTCGTCATTTATCAGTTAGGAGGACTCGACATTTTGTGTTCTATTTCGTTCGACATCTTATCTCGCCATTTTGGGGTATAAAATGTCGACATGAAGCTCGCCATTTTAATTAGAAAATGTCGACATGACTTTCGACATGCATCTCGACATTTATCATTTGTTTCGACATTTCTCTTAATGCTGTTTCGATATTTATCTCGACTTCTCGACATGTTATGAGGCTCGACATCCTATTTTAACATTTTGACATTTTTCCTTGGCATGGTTTCGACATTTTTCATCATCTTCAAATCTTCATCCCATCGAACCTAGGTTCTTAGCTTATTCTACCCAACACTTAGCTAAGCTCAAGGAGATCTTTAACTATGGATTATCATCCAAGGTTTGAGCATTTGCCGTCTACCATACATGTAATTTCCTAGCCTTAGTTACCAATTTAGCTAAACAATCCTTATTATAAAAATCGAAATGGTTTAGGGGATTTCGTCACTTACAATTTCGAGGTTCCAAGCTAGCTCGAGATGTCCTTTGCGTTTCTTCTTCTCTCGGCTCTTTCTTCTTTCCTATTTCTTTTCCTGAGTTCTTAGGTAAGGTTATGGAGTTTTGAAAGGTTTAGCTAGATATTATATTGCATTTTTTATTGGATATGACATGAGTGGCGTGGTTTTCCCTTAAATTAGGGATTTATGTTTCTTATTTGTCCTTTCTCATGTATTGGGCCCAATTGCTAAGTTCTAGCCCATTAGTAAATTAAATTCCTAATCCCATTATCATTTGCCATTTCCCTTCGCGATTCCAAGAATTTACCCTTCCTAAATTAAGAGTCATCACAAGTTCACGTCATTAACACTTATTTGCACATAATTCTCGTAGTATTTCTCGAGCATAAAATTCATATATTTTCATAAGCATACAATAACATACAAGATTCTTGAAACTCACGTAATTCATACACGTAGTTTATTGGCCGACCTAATCCTCGGGGACCGGGGTCCTACATGATCTGATCATAATCCACGAACCGACTGTAGATTTTCGTCAAACATATAAACCCTTTACGTTTGTCCCGGTCGAGCGAAAATCACGCATAGTCAAACTTACAGAACTCGACTCTATGTATGCCGGTGAAAATACCTAAACTGCCCTCCAAGACTATCGCGAGTCAGTTATACGCTCTGGCCAGAGACTTGGATAAATTTCCACACATTAAACTTGCCATAGGACGTTAACCTCGAATTTAATCGAGACCGTAAATCCCGCTCCACGGTTCAACCGAAAATCGCATCGAAAAGTGAAGATCGCATTTTGCCGCTGACCCATGCCACCGACATGACGGGCCTAGCAAACTAGTGACAAGTCAAGACCTAAAGACCAACACCAAGTTAACCCTTTCGTTCTAAGGTTCACGCAGACTACTACAGTCAATCGATCGATCAATGACAATCCAACCTGTGATCATTTGATTATGAGTCAGTGGCCAATTACAGATAATCCCCTGATTCATCTTGTATCATTGTCACGGGCTCCCACTTCCCAAGTGAACGGTTGGCACAACCGTAATGGACCCATTGACAAACAAGTCATACTTGTCGATCCAATCACCCTACTAAAGACTTAGACTTGTGGACTAGGTTTAATATTGCATTATCTCCAGCTTACTGGTGCCCCTCTCTATTCCCACAGAATCAGTACCAGAACTGCCAATATTTGGGTTTTATTAATTGTCTTATTCACCCAGACTGCAATATGAAATCTTTAGACTAATTAACAATTTGGCTTTTAATTTATTTATCGAATAATAAATTAATTTCAAGAAATCATTCCATTAATAGAAGTAATCAAATTATATCAATAAACACTACACAATTACCAAATTGCCCTCGTACACCCAGTCCTCGTACGACATCTAGGGCATATACCTCAACAATCTCCCACTTGCACTAATGCCACACGCTATCATATATTAACCCCATTTTATCAAGGTGTCGATCGAGCACTGTCTGTGGTAGTGGCTTGGTGAACGGGTCCGCTGCATTCTTTGCAGAGGCGATTTTCTGCATGGCTAACGAGCCATTTTCAACAAACCCACATCGGATGTGGTATTTTCTCTCTATATGTTTGCATTTACCGTGAGTATGTCGTTCCTTAGCTTGTGCGATTGCCCCCTGTTGTCGCACCACAATGGCAGCAGGTGATCCACTATGCTAGCTACCACTTGTATTTCCTCCAAGAACTTGCGTATCCAAACGCACTCCTTGACATCTTCTGAAGCTGCGATGTACTCCGCCTTAGTGGTGGAATCAGCAGTCTTGCTTTGCTTGAACTTTTCCAAGACACTGCGCCACCATTGAGCGTAAAGACAAAACTCGAAGTAGACTTTTGGTCATCCACATCTGATTGGATGTCCGAATCTGCATATCCATCTACTTCTAAATCAGTCAAGTCCTTAGCCCGTCTAAGGTACTTCAGAACTATCTTTAGTGTCGTCCAATGCTCCTTACTAGGGTTAACCTGAAACCTACTCACTACGCTCACAACGTATGCTATGTCTGGTCACGTGCAAAGCATCACGTATATCAGGCTACTCACAGCTGAAGCATAGGGGACTCCACTCATGTCTTGTCTTTGTACCTCATTCTGAGGAGACATAGCCTTTGAGAGATGAATCCCATGCCTCATAGGAGGAACCCTTTCTTAGAGTTGTCCATCTTAAACCTTTTAAGGACTTTATTTAAGTAAAGGTCCTGGGACAAGCCTATTGACCTTTTTGCCCTATCTCTAAATAGGCTTATTCCTAGAATATCGTTCGCTTCTCCTAGGTCTTTCATAGAGAATTTGGTCGAAAGCCAAGCTTTGACTCTAAGAGCATCCCAATGTCGTTTTCTATCAAAAGGATATCTATGTACAATACTGGAAACAACACCTTACTCCCACTGGTCTTTCTGTAAACACAGGGCTCATCTTCGTTCTTTATAAATCCGTACTTCTTAACTACTTCATCGAACCGAAGATTCCAACTCCTTGAAGCCTGTTACAGTCCATAAATGGACCGATTCAGCTTACACATTATTCGAGCATCTGCTTCATACGTAAAACCTTTGGGCTGCTCCATATAGATCTCCTCCTGGAGGAATCCATTCAGGAAAGCGGTCTTTACATCCATTTGCCAAATCTCATAGTCATAGGGTGCTGCTATCGCAAGCTGATTCGAATGGACTTTATCATTGCGACAGGTGAGCAGGTTCCTCATAGTCAATTCCCACTTTCTGACGATACCCTTCCACTACAAGCCTAGCTCTGTACGTCTCCACATGTCCATCAGATCCATTTTTTTTCTTTTAGACCCATTTATTGCCAATTGGTCTAAAACCATTAGGCAGGTCTACAAGAGTCCAAATCAGGTTTGTGTGCATCGAGTCCATTTCGGCCTTCATAGCCTCAAGCCACTTGAGGGAGTCTGTACCAACAATTGCCTGGTCGTAGGTGACGGGATCGTCCCCGACGCATCCCTTAGTCGTAGCATCCCCATGTTTGACTTAGGTGACGGGATCGTCCCCGACTCATCCTCTCGCAGCATCCCATGCTCGACGTATACCATACCATATCTCTCAGGCATATGAGATATCCTACTGGACCTGCGCAATTGTGGCTGAGCCGAGTTTTCTGGAACGTTGTCTAACAACTCTGGAATAGGAGTCGATGCGTACTATAACTCTCTTAGAGTTATTTCTCGTCCTTTACCACCTTCGCTTACGAATTCTTCATCCAAGAAAGTAGCGCACAAAGTGACAAACACCCTGTGTTCGTCTGGGACGTAGAAGTAGTACCCCATTGAGTCCTCGGGGTACCCGACGAATCTCGCCTTTAATGGTCTCAATTCAAGCTTATCTGCCATCAACGTTTTCACAAAGGTGGGGCAACCCCAGACCCTCATGTGATTCAAACTCACCTTACGGTTTAGCCAAGCCTCGTAACGAATCCTATCGGCAGAGTGGGTAGGTATTATGTTAAGGATATAGGTCGTTGTCTCTAAGGGATATCCCCACATCAAAATGGGGAGATCTGTGTAACTCGCATCGACCGAACTATATCTGATAGACATTGATACCTCGATAATTCGATGATTTTTCGTGCATTATTTGAATCAATTACGGGTATTAATGTTGTAACATGCGAGATAGATTTATATTTTTGATAGTTTTAATTATCGGGGATCTATTTGCTATGAAAGATTTGTGGGAATTATGCAATTTCTCAATTTTTATTCTTGAAAGGCACGATGGCAAGGAGGAATTTATTTCCATGAAACAAGAAAACACATACGCTGAAGACAAGAATAATAAATGAAGGAAAAGGCACTTGTAAACATCGACCCATGCCATAATCCACAAGAATGCTTTCCAAGGACCTTTATTCGACAACATTCCAAAAGAGGGACAAAAGAAGGAGGCAGCGTTGAAAGGCTCAAAGCATCTCACAATCGAATTATAAAAGGAAGCACGCAGCTCTCAAGGGGAAGCACTCGCAAAGAGCCTTGGAGAGGATCGAAACCCTCAAGGCCATTAGATAAGATCCAATACAGCTTTGGAAAAATCGCACGTTCATCTCCAAGATCAAGTTCTCAGCTGCTCTTCTCCTCACATAGCACATACACGGCAGTTAGGACCAAAAATAGGAGCTGCTGCAACTAGGAGTGCGCACACCACGTGTTCGATCAAATCCCTCAACGAAGAATAAGGATCCAATCAACCAATTTCAGGGAAGATACGATGTTTTCGCTGTGTTATATCGGTTCTTCGTTGTGTTTAATTCATCCTACGAGTAGCTAAAGCCCTTGTGTTTGAGACTAGATGAACCCTGGCGAGTTCGAACCTATATTTTGAAGTTGTTTTTCCTGCTATTATTACGATTCGGTTACGATTTATATTATTGTTTTGATTATGTCTATGTGATCAAGATAATTTTTGGGTAATCGCAAGCTACGCTCGAGAGAGGGGCTGGCGATTAGACCACTCGTAGGCGAGCGGAATAAATCCATCGCTAGAGTAGATTGGGCTACCCCGTCCGATTAGAGTCAAATCTAATAGAGAGACTTATCGTATTTTTATGCGGTCTGCGATTGTGTAGTTAGGGAAGCTTGCCCAACTATTCAAGAGGTAGATTAGTTGTTTACGATTATTTTATAGTAACGCGCAGTTTCGTCAGCTATAGAGACTCGTATGCATGTTATACGAATCTCCACGGTCTAATGATAGTCATGTTTATGTATAAGAGATAATTGCTTCGGTCGAGCTAGGGGGATTCAAAGTCTCAGATACTTTGTTTTTGTAAAGTCGTTCCAACCTGTTATCGCTATTTTATCAGATTTTTATTTTTGTGTTTATCGTTTATTTGGTTTATCGTTATTTATATTTGTATCAAACAAAAAATATTCACTAGAATATTTAAACGACGGTTTTCTAAAGTAGATAGGTCCTTTGGTTCGATACTCAAATACTTACCGCTTCTGTACTACTATCGATAGGTACACTTGCCTATTGAGCGTAGAACAGTGCGTGATATTCGTTTTATTTTTATTACTCGATCCGCTCGATCAATATCTAAAAATGTTCGGTTTCTAGCGCGAAAAACTGTAGATGGTGCCATTTTCACTAAGAAATGCATCAAACTCAAGGCCCATGTACTCGCCACATCGATCTGATCTACGACTTTAATGACCTTGCTAGTTTGCTTCTCCGCTAACGCTTTATACTCATTGAACATTTCAAGAGCTTCGGACTTCTGTCTCATCAAATAGACACTCCCGTAGCGGGAGAAATCTGTCGCGACCCGACTGTCTAACTGCCTATTCTAGCGCATTCCTATGTGCCTAGCGAGTTGTGAGTAGTGAAGTGCACCAAAAACACGCATAGATTTTTCTTGTTCCATTCATATAATGGAACGAAGTTCTGTACACGTCAAAAGAATACATGTCAGGTCTATAAGCTACATCCTAGACCTAACTACGTGGCTCTTCGTGTGACGGCACAGCAAAAGTCTCTTATGCGCCCGGCCTCACAGGTCGTCATCCATACACACACGTCCACCCCAAAAGCAGCGCGAAGCTCCAAAAGATCGGCCTTGTCAACTAACGCGATCACGTACCATGCTCGCTGGCGCCTACAACACATAACATGAAAGAATGAGCCACCGAGGCTCAGTAAGCAGAAATCATGCATGTATGCACGTGTCCCTTTCCCCGCAAAGGCAAACCCTGTCGATGCATAAATTTCTAAGCAAGGGCAATCCGCGCCGATGCATATTACACTCGCAAGGTCATTCCACGCCGATGCACCTAGTACTCGTACTAGTAAAACTCAGGGCCCTCGGCTAATCTCACTATGCGCCACAAGAGCTCACGTCCCTCGGGGACAATACGACAGCGGTGCACGCCGGATGGCCGAACCCTAGGATGCACATCGTTCCCCTAGGTTGCCATATGATCCCGGTCGTCCCCGACTGTCCGACGGTCGCTCACGCTGGTAGCCCACGCTGAGGTCGCCTACACCAGGGTTCCACCCTGTGTCGCTTACACCCTCAGGTCGCACCCTCCAGGTCGCACCTTACCGCCACGGGCCATGCCCAAATCCTTTCCACAGGAGATCAATATATATCTACAATAATAGTACGACGACGCTAAAACGCCACCCTGGTAGCATAGGAGACAGCTCCTGACTCAACTATGAGTCGATACACTTGCCCACATCGCCTCGTCGCGTACAAGCGACATATCATTATGCACACTCAGTCCCACGACCCTTCCCCATGAGTTCGTGAGTGCACATGAATATGCATATGCGAATAAATGCAATTTATGCTAATCACATGAAGGCGTTACGATCAGTCCACGTAATCATGAAATCACGTAGGCACATAGTCACACAAAACATATAACACGCAAGTTATGTGTTGTAGTTGGATTTCTACTTACCTGGCGTCCGTCGACTAGTGCTACTGAACTGGTGAATTTCCTAAGCTCCGACCTTAGGCATAAAATATTAGCGTCAGTGCACTATCTTAATTAATTAATTTGGGTAAGTACTCAAAACCTCTTAAATGTCTATACATTATATTTATTATTGCCCTTAAATGGGTAATTACGTAGAAATGGTTCATGGAGTATTACTCTTAAGTTAAAATTACGTTTTGAGAGCCCTAGTTGGATTCGCAAATCTCACATGACTCGTGAGGTTTATGGAATTTCTGAAGTGTTAACTCGCGAAAGCTTAAAATTTATTAAGTGTGTTTCGCGAGCTCTTATTTCACCAAAGTTACTCTGATTCGCCAAACTCCCTACCTTGGATCGCGAATTGCACTTCTAAGCTTAGGGTTCGTGAAACTATCTACATAACTTTCTAATTCGCTCAAGTTCTAATTCGTCGAATGCCCCAACCAAATTCGTGAATTGTATTTCTAACCCTAGGGTAACCCGCAAGATACCTAGCATAAATAAGTTTCGCGAACTAAGTCTATTTCGAAGTCGTGCCTTGTTGGACTCGTGAAAATATCCTAATTCGTTTTTGTTTAGAGTTCGCGAATCCCCGTTGATTCGCAAAACTCATTGGATTCGCTAAATACACTTTGTTAACGGTTGGCGAATTGTCTCTAGGCTTTTAAATGGATTTGCGATTTGGCTTGGTTCGTGAAACGTGTTGAGCTCGCCAATTTTCAATTTGCGTGGGATTCGCAAAAGAGCATGGCCCGCAGAATGATCCAAGTTCGCAAGATGGTTTCTCCCCGCAAATCTTCCCGGGTTCGCAAACCTTCATTGAGCTCGCCAAGTTCCCTGGATTCGCGAAGTGGGCTTAGCAAAACCCTGGACTCGCAAACGTGTGAGGTCGCCACCTTTTTGCATTCGCCGAATTCGCAAAAGCTTGGTGAGTTCGCGAATTGGGCGTGTCTCGCCAACCAAGTTCGCAATTTAGGGTTCGCCAACTGCTAGGGTTCGCCAAATTCTCATTGTGCGTGGTTCGTGAAACTCATTGAGTTCGCCAAATATGCGCGGCCCGCGAAAGGGTTATGTAGCACCCGGGTCCTCGTGAATAGTAGGGCCAATAAATTTGCATAAAATATAGAATGCAATTACATGCTTTTCGTGTGTTACCTTCATGCTTATGTGACTTACTTGAAAATTGTGTAGAAAATTTCGTGCTTAGGCGATTTCTTGAATTTAGTGCAATTAATTCGTACCAAGTGACCCCTAACTTACTTAGGAATTTTCGAAAGTTGGACAAGGAAATTGGATCATGAGAGAAATTAGACTATAGTACTAATGGGCTATAATTAAATCCAAACTTAGGCCCAAATGAGACCTCAAACTTGAGCCCAACATCCTTAGAAGTGAAGTTAGCAAACAAGATCCCTAAATTATGGAAAACCCACGCCAAGCTTGTTCCATCACAACTAAATATCTATGAAAAGCCATATGAAAGTTAAAAACCCCATAACCTTACCTAAGAACCCACGAAAAGAAAGAGGGAAGAAGAAAGAGCCGAGAGAAGAATAAACGTAAAGGACACTTCGAGCTAGCTTGGAACCCCGAAATTGTAAGTGACGAAAATCCCTTAAACCATTTCTATTTTTATACTAAGAATTGTTTAGCTAAATTTCGAGCTTAGGTTTGTACTAAGGATGTTTGTTTGAGCAAATATGAAGTTAAGTAGCATAGCATGTGATTTAGAACTTAGAACGCTAGGTAGAACAAGCTGCGAAGTGAATTCGAGGGAGAAGAACGACGGAAAATCGAAGAAGATGATAAAATGTCGCATGAAATGTCGACTAAACCTATATCGACATTTTAATAAATGTCGAGATACCATGTAAATATCATGTCGACATTTCCTAATGAAAATGTCGAGACCCACTTATGAGACATATCGAGATTTATTAAAAACGGGATGTTGAAAATGTCGAGCTCGTACATAACATGTCGAGACCCAAGGCAAAGATGTCGAAATGTTACATGAGATGTCGACGTAATGTATATCGACATTGCATGGATGTCGAGACCTTAAATCATGTAAATGTCGAAGTGCTAAAATAGAAAAGTCGAGCTAACTGCCGATATTAAAGTCAAGGTGAAATCTCATGTCGACATTTTATGTTCCAAGATGTCGAGATCTTTAAATCATTAAACGTCGAGTTCATGAACATATACAAAATGTCGAGTAATAGATATAAATGTCGAAATGGTAAGGGTGAAACGTCGAGTTAAATGTCGAGATGTAGTAAGTGCCGAGATTTATTAATCGAATGAATAGGATGTCGAGATAAAAAGGAATAAAAATGTCGAGCTAAGATAGTTAAAATGTCGAGTCCTTATACCAAAGAAGATGTCGAGCCGAGTAAAAATGTCGAGATGCAAGATAAAATGTCGGGCTCAAATAAATCGGTATAAATGTCGAAACCTTGCTAAGAAAGATGTCGAAATGTTAGGAAAATGTCGAGATTCCGGCTAAAATTTATGTCGACATTTTGTTAAATTAAAACCCGAAATCTAAGTCCAACATATCACTCGACATTTGGGTTAAAATGTCGAGATTTCTAAATAATTCAAATGTCGAGACCTAATTACCATACAACTCGAGATTTATTTCTAATAATGTCGAGACTCATGGTGAGCTTCATGTCGACATTTCCAATCATAATTGTCGAAGACCCTTGTCCACCATCTAAAATGTCGAACCTTTATATGTATAATACCGAGTTTTATACCAAAACAAATGTCGAGATCTTTCCGACACCAAGCTCGAGGCTCGCCCGAAGCCAATTTCGTGAAATACCGATTAGACTAACACACCCATAATGTACATTTAGGGTTTGGAGATTAGCATACTTGAGCCACTAAATAAAATAGCGCACTGACACCAATTTTCATGCCTAAGGTCGGGACTTAGGAACACTTACGGGTCAGGTGACTGCTAATCTACGGACGACAGGTAAGTAGAAATCCAACTACGACACACAACTTGTTTTACGTGCCTTATTGCGTGATTGCGTGCCTACGTAGTTTTATGAATTTGTGAATTGATTAAAGTAGTTAAATGTGGTAAGTCTACATTGCATTTACCTGCATCTGCATATGCATACTCACGTGCACACACGAACGCGTGAGGGAGGGTCGTGGGATTGAGTGTGCGTAATGATGTGTCGCATGTACGCGACGAGGACTTGCCGATGTGGGCAAGTGTGTCGACTCGTAGTTGAGTCAGGGGCTGTCTACTATGCTACCAGGGCGGCGTTTTAGCGTCGTCGTACTATTATTTTAGATATATATATTGATATCCTATGGTTAGGATTTGGGCATGGCCCGTGGCGGTAAGGTGCGACCTGGAGGGTGCGACCTGAGTGTGTAAGCGACACAGGGTAGAACCCTGGTGTAGGCGACCTCAGCGTGGGCTACCAGCGTGAGCGACCGCCGGACAGTCGGGGACGACCGGGATCATATGGCGACCTAGGGGAACGATGTGCATCCTAGGATTCGGCCATCCGGCGTGGACCGCTGTCGTGTTGTCCTTGAGGGACGTGAGCTCTTGTGGTGCATAGTGAGATTAGCCGAGGGCCCTGAGTGACATTAGTCTGAGTACGTTGGTACGATTGTTATATGCATCGGCGAGGATTGTCTTTGCGAGTGTTGTATGCATCGGCGTGGATTGCCTTTGCGAGTGTTGTATGCATCGGCGCGGATTGCCGTTGTGGGGGAGTGACACGTGCACACATGCATGATTTCTGCTTACTGAGCCTCGGTGGCTCATTCCTTACGTTGTGTGTTGTAGGCACTGGCGATCACGGTATGTGAGCGCGTTTTGAAGGCAAGGCCAACCTTTTGGAGCTTCGTGCTGCTTTTGGGGGTGGACGTGTGTGTGTGGATGACGACCTGTGAGGCCGGGCGCATAGGAGCTTTTGCTGTGCCGACACACCTTCGTCGTGGTAGATAGACCATGTCTGGAAACTGATGTTCGACATGCATTCTTTTGTCTTGTATAGAACAATGTTCCATTCCATAAATGAAAAATGAAAAATTTG